>UCOH01000314.1:0-16838 GCA_900474275.1 Synergus japonicus
TCAGCGAACCTTCGCTTGCTATCGATTATTTTTGGTCGGTTGAAGGTGTATGTTTATATCTATGGACTATGGAGCTTACTACCGCTGCAGTTTACTGCCTTCCTGGTCAAGACTATCCAATTTACACCTACGAGTTCCATAAACTTGAATCGGAAATAGATAATACTATATTTTCTTTGGATATATTTGTATTATACAAAAAATCAATAGAACTCCTAAGAAAAGGAATCTAATTTAGGAAGAGAGGCCAGCCCAGAAAAGATTATCGAGCCTCTTAGAAATAAGTGCTGGAAATAGTCGAATAAAATATCACGAAAGTTCTCAGACTGGATTAACAAGGGGTGAATAATAAAGATATTGATGTTAAATCTGGGGCAGATCGAGATATCAAAAGAATGTGCTAAAAATGGATTTTATGTTTGTCAGAGTTCATCTCAAAGGTAGAACCGTATTCATCAAAACCTCTCCAGTCTTTTATTTCCCTGACATTTTATTTTGGAAAGCGATTCGCTCATCAGGCCTTCAGCACTCCACGTTCATGATTATTCGGACCGAGGCTTTCATTTCACTCGATGTAGAACTATTCTACCAAATTAAAGCCGGAATCACAAAAGTGAATTCGTCGATTGGATTTTTTTTCAATATATTCAGGAAAAATTTCCTGATATCTGAAACTATCCAAATTTTGATCATTAACAATACGAAAATAGCTCGGTACCAATTTAATTTAGCCAATCAGAGATTGTTATAGGGAAAACCAGGCTTCAATTTCAATTTCCCAAAAAAATAGCCATATTTCAAGTTTTTGATAATAAATTGATAAAAAAAAGGTAAGCAAATGTATGCAGTATTCAAGCCGTCGCGCATCAATGGAATCTATGTTGCGTGACTGGTTGTAGTTGATGTTACGCATTACGATTATTTCCTTTGTTCGTAAAACGAACACTGAGATAAACTTTATCGCTCTAATAGTTTAGGGTCGAATTACGAAGGACGATTAATTTATCGAACTCAGAAATAATTAGCAGTGAAGTCACATCATCATGTCTATGAAACTTCTATATCTATAACACTATATGACGCTCACGAGCGAAGCTTCCGGTTCCTCGTCAATGAGACATGCCTCGAAAACATTCTACGTGTTCTGAGTACTTAAATCCAAATCCCGATAATTACGATAATTTCTCCAGTAAAAACGGCGAGGTAGAAAAACCGGAGCCTTATTTCATTTTCGATAATTATAGACGAAGAGAAATTTTATATTAACGAGGTTCAAAATGAAGAAAATTTTAGGGCCATTTAGAAATTTGTATACATACGTATGAACTTTGATCATGAAAATATGCAAACTCATCTCACCTGGAACAAAAAAGATACATTTTTATTAGTTAAGGAAACGATAAATTAATAACTTGGGATATTAAAAGATCATTCTTCGTGACATTTTGTTCAAAGTAAAATTTTCATGTCGCGCTTTCTGATTAATAGTCTGAGAGTGATTTTGACGCAAGCCACCCTTGAGTTATGTCGGTATCTCGAAAATTTTATCGTCATCACCCCTTTTTAGCGTTCCGGGGGTCGCAGTTTGTCTGCGGCAACGAGGGAGTGAAACCAAGAGTGGAAGAGGAACTCTGATTCGAAGATCCTACTTTCTCACCCCCCGACCTATCCTGTCCTTCACGGGTAACTCAAATCAGGAAATTGCCGTGAAATTACATACAAATTGAAGCAAACGCATTCGTCCGCAACGCGTGTTGAGTCAAACTTCAATCTGCACGTGTGTTTGTCAATGTTATCTTTCAAAAACGTTTCACAACTTGTAAAATATAATTTAGAAGTGTTTAAAAATATTTACTTGACTATTTATAAACTTTCAAAGACCTATTTATTATATACACAGATTTTACCGAAAAATCTTGTAAGATTTATAGACTTTCTGCAGTAAAGTCATCAGAAAAACCAATCTTGTACAAAAAATGATATTATCCATATTTTCATTCTGAGGAAGATGAAAATATTCCATAAAATAAGATTCGTTTGAAAAATGCTGATGCGAGGGAGTTTAGGGATGATGGACATTTTGCATAACCTGTCCTGAGGAGGTATGCGAGATTGTGTAGTCGTGTAGTAGAGGAAAAAGGTCAACACTACGAAGAGGTATGCAAGGCATGAGACCGGAAGAGGTTGGTCGTCGCATCGTGCGCTCGACCGGAAGCGAAGACACTCAGTGGCCGGATAGATCTTTTTTTTTTGGGATTTGGTTGACTCCCTACCATCGTATCGATAAGATTCTCAACAAATTGCTGGACGAGTAAAAGTTCGACCACCCGGAACTTAAAGAATCTCGTTTATCTTTACGACCTTCAGGTTCATCTCATGAAGAGAGTTAGGTATTTACTTAAAATTTTTTTAATTTTTGTTCTCCAAGTTTAATAGAAACTAGTAGATGGTCAAGCCACATAAATAAACCACTAATAAGAAAGTTGTAACGAAGTTCATAAAATTCTGAAAAAAGACATAATCATGATTAGACAGGAAATATGTTTAATCGAATTCTTCAAGATTTGGAAACCTAAACTGAGAATGTGTTATGCCTATTTTTGGAGCAGATAGAAGAGGTCATGTTTTTTTTATCGTACTATAAATCAGGTGTTTGTATCTAGAAACCACGAAGTGTCGGGATCTTTTGAAACGATATTTGAATGGAAGTTCATTCTCTGCATTGAAGCAACACTTCTTTTATTTTTCTAGGAAAGATTCTCAAGTGACTCAAAGACTCAAGGTCCTCCGTACAGGTTTCGATACATTCTTTTCTTTATCTAAAAAGATTTATTACCGAATGTATTAGGTATAAAGTCAGAAGAAAAGAAAGCTAGTCAACATTTAAATAAAAAATAAAAAATTTAAGTAAAATAAGATCAGATATGCGCGTATAGTTTCACATTATTTTTTTATTATTATTTCAAAATTTCTTTTCTCTTTAGATCATCGTACATTAATTTATTCATCGCCTGATATTGTAAGCGAACATGTGTAAAAAAAATAATACCATATGTTCAGCAAACTCACACAGTAATTCACGCACGATGCGTCAGAGAAGCACGTGCCATGCGTGGGATATTTCATTTTTTGTAGCCAAAGGTAGAACACTGTGGGCAGCATAAAACGAAGGTTGAATTTGCCAAAAAATTGTTTGGAATAATCAAGAGGACAATTTAAAACGTGAGGTGTCCTACATTGGCACACTCACTTTAATTAAGCTAGCTCGATTTCTCCCGTGTGTCTTATCCCTAATTGGATCTATAATAACTACCTGGTATTCAGATGACAAACGTGATACAACAAAAAAATCCATAATAGTGAATTCGAATGGCTATTTCAAATGTAGGTAAGGTTGAATGGAGAGTCGAACTTGGGTTCTGTATTAAACTTGATTTAGGCCGACAGATAGAATCGATGTTGAAAAATATTTCTATTTTATATTTCATATAAGCTACCAAGTTGGTGAAGGCACAGCCATCATATGTAATTATTTGAAATAGAGAGGGCACAGGTGGAAGGGAAGGTACTGGAAGCGAAGAGTATGGTTGTGGCAGGTGGGGAGGATAATGCCTGCACTATAACGGAAAACCCATACCAGGGCAGGGGGAGCTTCACGACAAACGGATCCTACACCAGTTTGCATTAAGTTCACGAAATAGACAGAAAATAGGCCAGAAGTAGGGTGAGGACTCGATAAAGTCCTTCAGAGGTGAATTTTCTACATCAAAAACTAATCTGAAGTCCACCCCGTGCATCGAAGACCTTCAAAATGGTAAATGTACATTCACAATTCCAGTAGAAAAGTTTACCCGGCGGCTAAGCCTGGATTTTAATCGAGTAAGTTGGAAGTCCATGCGAGTTAGACCAGCAAAAAATAAATTAGAATGAAAAAAGAATTATTATTTAATAGAAAAATATGATGACAGACAGTGCAGTTGATTTAATAGTTAGGAAGAATCTTTATGCAAGCTATCAACTGATTCAAATTGATTTTCCAGAAGATAGCTATCTTTACTATCTACGGCTGTTACCGTAAGAAAAGAGTTCTTACTACAAACGTAAAGGTAAGTGGAGAAACGGGAACATCCGAGAAACCGTATTGTAGAATCCAAGTGGAAAGTACACTCGACGATTATCACAGCTTGTGTGCACGGTTGGAGATAAGAGTCAAAAGGGTTGGAAACTATAATAAAGCAAAGCCAGTAATTACCACGATGCCAGTAGTAAACCACTTTAACCACCACAAGTGGCAGGAAATAATTACTCGTTCGAAATATTATTTCTAATATAAAAACAACGACATCACCAAGAATAAAATTGTATAAATATTCTGGGATTGGTGGGAAAAGATATTCAACTTTTTTTTTACTTTTCTCCCCTCAGCCTAAATAAAGAAACACATGAGCTTTTTTTGATCGTTACATCACCCTGATGATGATTTTACGAGATTGAGAGGATATCGAAAAAAGCACAATATCCCATTGAGGATTTTCTTCGCGCGGATGTTGCGCCATTATCGATCGTTCGAGCGCAAAGTTTCTCCCTTTCTCTCTCTTGCTCTCTTGAGATTCCACTAACTCAGTATGTGTCTTACGAAATTTTTATCCGTCTGTTGTGAACAATGCTAGAACCACAAAAATATTTATAACAGTGAAAGAATTAACAACAAGAGTTAAAGTCTTACTCAGATATGAAGATTTTTTCAAGGCTTTTGCTATCAGTTTCTTATCAAAGCGGTGGAATAGTTTGAAGGATATTTCATAGTTTTCTGCGTGGTAAGGGCGGATGCACATGTAACACGGCGTAACGGCAAAGAAACGTTCTTTTTCTCTAACGTGGTGATTAGTGGTGGAAGAAGGACACCAACGACTCATGGCTGATGGCACGCCGAATACAATGGCCACGGGCTACCCTCATTTACGTAATGCATCTACAAACAATACTGTCTGGCATACGTTTGCGCTTCGTCGCACCAGAAATACGAAATTACGAAGCTTTACCTGAATAACTTCAACGTTAATTTTGAAATCTATTCATTTTTTAATTGAACTCGCCAGTACAATAAAAGAAAAGAAACGAAATTTCAGTCGATTAAGAATTTCAACACTTTTTCCCATTTAATTATTGAATTATTAAACGTCCGTTATTCCGACTTCTACGTCACAGAAAGTCTGACACCCTCCCATTGAACTCTGTGAGGAATCCTTATCTCCGATTCGTGATACGAACGTGGAATACTTCCCGCGCAATTTCAGAGGCCACAACATTCTTCCGTTTGCTCCATTTATTATCGCCGGACCAACTAGTTGCGTGTTCCGAATAGTTTGCAGTCTTCACCCTCGAATTCTCTGGCGTACTCTTACAAACGACGTGGAAGCGGATTATCAAATAGAATATCAAACGGAACTGCGGTTCCACTGAGCAAGGCAAATAAAATCTGATAAACTTTCAAGCCGAGAAGGCGTAGGCAACGAGCAAAACATTGTACGACCTTGAATTTAATGAAATATCAGAATCTAGTGGAGTGAAGGACTCGCCATCGACATTTAATAACTTTTTTCACTTTATAAATATGCTTTTATTCAAGAATTTTACTTTAATCTCGTATTCTAGAGCGGAAGAATCGAAGGACTTGAAACTGGCACCCCATACAGACAATTCCGCCAATTTCGTTCCCCTATATTCATTCAAAGGGAAATGTTTGCCTTGAGTTTAGAGAGTTAGGTATTGTAAATTTTAATCGACTTGCTTTTATTATATTGGAAATAAACTAAGATAACAATTCAAGGGAAATTCTAATTGGAAGTGAAAACTTGTTTCCTGTTAGGTAAAAACTTAAAAAGTACCGAACTCATCTTGATGAATGGTGATTATAATAATTCAAAGATAAGAATATAATGAAAGAAGAATTTATCATTTCAGAAAAACTTGAAGACAGGATGGAAAAATCTGTTCTCAACTACACAATTCTTTTCTCAGAAGAGAAGAACTTGACTTGGACCTGCTGCGATGTTAGATTATTTACTTCTCACAGAGTATTCGATTTTAATCGTGACTGAAAATTGGCGGAATTGCTTGAGCAAGCCTATCTGTCACAGGATCTCATTTTTGTCGATATTGCAAGAAACAGGTTTCTGAAAACTCCCGTCGTTCCTTTTGCAACGATCGACGGTGTCTTGCACAAGGAATTCGAACCGTGCACTGTAGAGCTTCCTTGAGAATATTGAGATGAAAGAGTTCAAGTTAAACAATTTGAATTCAAATTATTTGACATTGAACTATTTCCATTCAATAACTTCTATTTCCGCAAAACCCTGCAATTTCAGATTTGAAGCATTAGAAATAAAACAGTTTATAATTTATTAGAAGTGGGAACAAGTAAATCATCTTGTAAGATCAAATTGAGCAATGTTCAAAATAAAGAATTTTAATTTGAGACGTGAAATACCTTTGTAAACTTGTTCCAAAAGTTTTTTATGTTTTTGATATGATTTTTTCAAGGTTTTTACAGTCTGCATTTTCTTCATTTCTAACCTCAAAATGGCTAAGACAAAAAACAAAATTTGCAGGATGTGCACCAACAATCAAAAACACTCGCACTCGCCATGCAAGCGAAAAGAAAAACATTAAACATTGAAAACGATGCCAGACACAGAATGAGATCCTTAAAAATGAAAGGAAAAATAATAAAAAGAGAAGAAGACTGTCAGAGTCTGATGACTCGCGGAACCGTTACTGCCAGGAGGCAAAGAAACATTACATTGCACAGGTGCGCGATTTTGATTCCCGCCTTTTGATAACAATAGAAACATCTAGCCTAAATAACAAAATACACACGAATTTCAATACAATAGATAAACGGTACTTGTTTTGCGCTCTAAACTTATGAAGTTATTTTGAACCTTGCGCGAAAGTGAAGTTTTAAGACTGACCTTTTTTTGGACGTGCCAAACTGGTTTCCGTTGTAATCCACGTTTGGTATTTTGGTAGAAGATTAAACTTTTTACGCACTCTAAACACAAAGATCACAAACACTCACTCACTATTGCATGCAAAAACGAAGTTAAACTTAGTTAAACTAGGTTCAAACATAAAATATTTTTAGCCAAAGACACGAACGAAGTTGCCGACTGAACGGACTGCTTCCGACTGAATCGGCTTCTCGATTCCACCCCCTCTCTTCACCCATGAAAGTCGTTACAAATTAGAGACCGTATAAAGAAATTGTGAATTTGTATTTATGTACGATAGCACACGAGCCATTTTTGTAAAATCGATTGAGAGGGATTAGATTTACTTAATCTTCTTTAAATTAGGAGTGTATTAGTCGATTAAACCGGAAGATTTAAAAAAATTTGAGCTACGATTTCAGCAACTCATAACGCGTGCGAAAACTAAACTAGCGCCACTCGGCATTTTTAAGAACTAACGGTAATCTTGTGAAAAGTGATTGGTCGTTTTGAATTTAGCGCGAAATTTAAACATATTGGATTCCACCCTTTTCAACCCTTATTTAAACTTGCTTATTAAACATGGAAATGTTGATATGACGTTAAAAATTGAAAAACTTTATGACAAAAATAAATTGCAGGGTCTTATTTCAGAAATTACAACAAAAAATATTATTGTTTCACCATTTATTAAGAAATTGTAGACGAATTCCAATACGAAAAATACAGACTGGACCTTCATAAATTATAATATTTCATAACCGAATTTTTAAAGACTTTTATTTTCGCTATTTTCCGGTTTCGTGTCTTTCCTCAGTTCATAAATCTGCAAAACAAAAAGTAAATTAATAATAGAAGACAATATTTGTTTATTTATCTTTAATCTATGAAAGTAACTGACTTGTATATAGGCCTCCGTCAACGTAATCATCTGAGGAAGAGTCTGCGTGACATGTAAATCTTGCATCTCATACCATTGGCCAGTCGCTCTATGTAATATGTGAACTCTATAAGTTCCGTGTGCAGGCTCACCATCGTGAACAATATTTGCTACCAAGTCGTAAGTCGTAAATGGATGTTTCGCTTTAAATTCTGGCGTTAAAATATCCCCAAAATCGACATTTCTAGAAGAATTTTTCAGTATTTCAAATCACTGGATGACTTTCTTTTATCTCGTTAAAGAATTATGATAATTCTGTCTAAATTGAACAAATACTAAGCATTTTACCATATTTTTATCAAAAAAGCTAACTTTAAGAATGCAAACTTACTTGACGGGAAAGTTTACGATGGTTGGATTTTTCTCCACATAAAACGTATTTTTGGTAAATCTCTGCAATAATATCAATCGTTATTAAATATTGTTAAAAAACTAAACATTTAAATCATAGAAAAATAGTGTTTAAAAATACAATAATATAAGCAACCTTAATGTACAAAATTAGGTACGGAGGTAATTCCGTAATCTCAAATCTCTTCATGAAATTCTCCTTGTAAGTTTTGTATTCCTTCTCTGATTGCGCGTTGAATTTATTTAAGAGTGTGTACAAATTCACCTGTGAAATAATATTAAATATACATTTGTCAGTCTATTATATTTCAAATTAATTTTTTTTATCTCTAATTACCTGAGGAATGATATTCTCCGTAAATTGATCCTTAAAAAGCGGCGGAGGTGGCAAATCACAAGTAAGATACAAAAACGGACTTTCCGTAACTGTTTCATGATATTCTAATGTGTTCAATAATTCACTTCTTTGACTTTCCTCAAGTTCAAGGGGTGGAATTTTTCTTGTATATATCCTCATGTGACCCAGAAAAGTTTTGTAAATTATGCTCGAGTCTTTCTTTTTTGTTCCATTAAGAGCTAAATGCAAAGCATTCAAAAACCATGATAGAAAGTCAACAGGGTCACCTAGAAAAACAATTATAATTAATTTATTCTGAATAATTATAAATGCTTATCGATACTATACACATTACTTTAATATTATATTAAATTTTTTGCTATACCTTGTTCTATGAATTGAAATCTTTTTTTACTCCACAAGACAACGGCCTGGAGCATTTCATGAGGACTGACGTGGGTTTTAAAGTTCCTCGGATTCCACAACTTTCTCATAAGTTCTCCAAACCTCTGTACTAGAAGATAGGAAGAATCGCCAGGAGGCCTTTTAACTTTGTCGTAATTCGATTCTCTCAAGAAGAAGTCTCTCAAAGGTGTTACGTGCGACAAGGCCTGAAAGTTTAATCTTTTTAAATCTCCAATTGAAATTTATTGCGATTCATTGAGTTATTTTATGTCCAATACAATTTCCAGAATTATAAAATACATCAGTGATGAAATTCATAAATAATGAAATTTTACCTGGAGGATAACATTACAATAGTCGTTTGCTTTGATATTATTCAATCCAACTATTCCTGGTGAATACATCGATCCATCAATAGCTCTAGAAAGTTTTGCATTCGTATCCAATTGCTTTATCTGAACTTTAGTGAAAATTGGATTGACAACATATTTAATGTCGTCTAATGATGAATCTGTTGAAAATACAAACGTTATTGAACTATTTTGTGTAATTTTTGTTTCAATATTTTCTTTTTGGATCAAATGACTGTACATACCTACATGGAATTTTATTATTCAACTTACCGACTATTTCATAATTGTCTGGGAGACAATAAAACTTGAGAGTGTGCAGATTTAAAAAAACGTGATGACTTTCAGCTACACTGTGAGTGTAGGCGTGCGTGTTTGTACCCCTGCCTTGGAAATATTTACCACAAACTAAACACGCGTACACGTTAATCCTTGAGAGAGAAACCGAACACAGTTTCTCGAAATCGAAATCGAGAAACTGCCGGTTAATTGTGTCTAAATAAGGACATAATCTTAGGGCATCCATTGTCCTTAATTTTGAAGAATTATTTCCTAGAAATAAATTCAGGAATATATAAGAGCACAGTAAGAGAATAATAAATTAATTTAAAAGACATAATTAACTTTGGATATAATAATAATATATTTCCTAAGGACTGGAAGATATTTTTTTCAATCAAACTTTACTGGAATCGATTCAGTAATACTTCAATTAAAAACTTTAAAAAAATTGAAACTAAACATATGAATTTGAAGTAAAAATACATTCGATATAATTATTAAATAAATAAATACAAATCATATATATGTAAATATAAACATAACCACAAAATCACTCGGCATCATGAATTTTTGGAGCAAATAAACAAAAACTGACAGTGAAACTGATAAATTTTGGGTACTTACTATCATTTTCTTCATCAGAATCACTAGCACGATTCCTTTTACGATTATTCTCCATTTTTATTAAATAAATATAAATATTTTAAGAAAACGGAGCATACGCCAAATACAAATGGCGCTGAATGCTGAAAGAGTCACGTCACGTGGTATTTCTATGCGGTAAATACAAATCACACTTCTAATTGTATAAGTAAAATAGTAAAATTTAGTGAAAATGAAGAGGATTTTTGATTTAAATTGCAGGAATTCAATTTAATCTTTCTTTCATTTCCAAATTGATTTACTCGCATGATTAAAAATATTTCACGCATGCGCATTCATCCATAACTTTTAGAGTTTTGGGTCTTTGGACCCCAGAGACCCCGGATAGCATCTCTTAAATGCTCTTAAAAAGGTGTTAACGCAATTTCCACACTATCACAATAAAATAAAAGTGTTCGTCTTTATTGATTAATATCGTATCTATAAACAATCATATATAATTCCTTCTTTAAATGTGTTTAACCGAGTCTGTAACCTCACTTTCAGGTTATGACGCTAAAAATTTGTGATGGCATCAACAGCGACGACAATGACGACCGTGACGACAGTGTCGTAAACCGCAACTTTTCTGTGCTGTGCTGGGTTGATTTTTTCGTAAATTCAGATTCTTTTTGTGAAGACTTGTGGGTAATGTTATCCCAGGAAGTGGTTCGCGTAAAAATTTGAGGAAGAATTCGTTAAGAAGACTTGCAGGTCGGGTCTAGGGATGCGTTTCATGAATCAACATTTTCGTATCTTCCCAAAGAAGCGAATAGGAAAAATTGTGCTGGAGTAACCGGGTTGTCTCGGATAGAAAAGAAAAAATTGTCTTTTTTCTGGACCGATCACGATGTCTGTCATCGTCGAGGAGTTCAACTACCTGTGTCGCCTTTGCGCAACCAAGACGGAAATCATGATGGGATTGCCGATTTTCGATGCTGTCGAGCAGAGGAGCATCGACAAGAAAATAGCCGCATGCTTGCCCGTCCAGGTGAAATGAAAAAATATAAATATAGAAGTAAAACTGATAAGGAAAGAATTGCCTTTCACGTTTGGTTTAAAGCTTTAAATTGCAGGAATGTATTTATTTGTAGGAATAATGTCATCCACAACTATTAATAGACAGAATTTGTTCTCTTAAAAGCTTGATTCTTCGGATTCTAAGAGTTTAGTTGCAGATATTCTGTTGTTTAGATCTATTTTCTGTAAAATTGCTGTTTAAATTGCATTTTTGTAATGTAACTGATAATGTATGAAAATATTGAATATACTTATGGAAGTTGATAAAAATTATTAAAATAAGATACATTTTAGGTTTATTTAATGATTTATATTTAATAATTGTAGGTATCTATAGGTGACCAGCTTCCGAAGGTAGTTTGCGGAGAATGTGCCTTCAAACTAGATCAACTATTTGACTTCCGCGAAAAATGTCTCCATACTGAGGAAATGTTTATGGAGATGCTGAAGCAAATCACAAAGCAAGAGGAAGTGCACATGGACCATCACCTTGACATGGAGACAATACAAAACGGAATAGAAACTATTCCATCAAGTATAGAAGAAATGCAAAACCACGCAAATGGAAACCCACACAACTCTGCAGAAACAATTCATACCATGCAGGTAATGGACGATATGGATCTAGCTGGAGGTGAACAAGTTGTAACACAAGAAGAAATCGGCCACCAGGGTACCGAGCTCGAAATTACTGATATACATTGTTTAGATGGTACGAACGTCAGAATGGTTGACGAGCATATCGGAGAAGTAAGTATAATACTGTCCTCTATAAATTAGAATAGAATTCCTATTATTTAATATATAATATCTGATGCGAATATAAATATTCTTTTACAGGTTTCCAATCATCAGATCACTATGCATTTGGAGGGAGACATGACTGTCGTTGGTAATTTGACTGTCGAGGGTCACTTGGATCAACTTGGAATTAATTACGTTACGTCTATCAGTCCCGAGACGAGTCGGGAGCAAATTGTACACTATTGCGATAGTGTTAAGTATGAGCATGTGACTGTAAAAGACGAATTCCAAAGGTTGCAGGAGAGACTGAGTGTTGAACCTGCATCACATGTGATTGAAAATAACGTAAGTCATTATTCTAGGAATAAAAAGGCCGTTTAAGATAAACAAATTCAAGCTCATCTTTGAAATTAACATGCATTTTATTTTCAGGTCACTGCTGATAGTTATTCCTCGTTTCATGGGGCCAAAGAATCTTTTAACACTGAACCCGAATCATTAAATTCTCCTCACGGAAACGCACTTCCTTCAACCAGTCACGTAAACCCTGATAATTGTATGATGGTCGAGTATTCGAAAAGGACAAAAAAGACTCTTCTAGAATCAATTTTAGAAAATCCTACCATCAACAATGGACTCTCTTGGTTTGTTTGTCCATTCTGCAATGAAGCCACTTCGGAACCAAATGATTTGGTCCAGCACTTTGAACAACATTTTTGTAATTGTGTCTGTGGTCTTTATTTTACGAGTATGGAGGTACTAAGTCTCCACAAGCAAAATTGCGAGAAAAGCAAAAGCAATGGAAAGGAGAAAAAGGCTGTGCAAATTAAAGTTGATACATCTGCGAAAGCTAATGAGAATCATGAAGATCAAAAGAAACAGCCGTCTGTTCGACAAAAGTGGACTCCTAAAATATGTACAGAATGTGGTAAACAGTACAGGACTAATTATAAATTACAGGAGCATATGCGAAAGCATACTGGAGAAAAACCTTTTCAGTGTTCAATGTGTGAGAAAGCTTTTAGGAGCAAAATTGGACTCGCACAACATTTTGCAACGCATACGGGACAATTCGATTATAATTGTTCTACGTGTGGGAAAGGATTTCAGTGCAAAAGTTATCTCATCGTGCATCAAAGGGTAAGAGATTGAGATAAATATTTTAATGTATCCTAAATAGTACCCATTTATAGTAATTACATAAATGCAAAAATAAAATAAAATAAATAATTAGAATCTTTATATTGCAGGTACACTCTGATTTAAAACCTTATCCATGTGACACTTGCAGTCAGAATTTCAAAACTAAACAGTCATTAGAAGATCATAAAAATCGTCACTTGGGATTTAAGCCTTATAAATGCGAAATATGCGGTCGAGCATTCATCACGAAGGGTCTCTGCAAAAGTCATCAGAAGATCCATTCAGGGATGGATAATCGCCAGTACCCCTGCGTCGTCTGCAACAAGATGTTCGTCAGTAAAAGTTACCTAAATACCCACCTTCGAATTCACACCGGCGAAAAACCCTATCTTTGCGAAGTGTGTGGTAAAGGTTTCTTGACCAGGGTCGATCTTAAAATCCACTCCACTATGCACACTGGAGAAAAAAGTTTCAAATGTGATCTGTGTGGCAAAGTTTTCGCCAGGCGAGCTGCTCTTCGATGTCACAGAAGATCACATACTGGCGAACGACCTTACACGTGTGATACTTGTGGAAAAACTTTTACTCAATTTAGTCCGATGGCCATTCATAAACGCTTACATACTGGAGAAAGACCTTATATATGTGATGCCTGTGGAAAGTCTTTCGTTTCCAGATCGACAATGATGTGCCACAGAAAAAAACATCACGGTTCAACCAATGAACCAAAAGAAATTCTGCCTGATATGCCGGAAACGAGTTTCAGAGAACAGGATGAAATTCAAGCTCCGGGGGAATAGTAAATAATAATTCTTGGAAATCAGTTTCCAAAATACTGTAATAGAAAATGTGAAATTAAAATGCTTTCAATTAGTTAGCATCAAAATTTGAAAGTCTCCCAAATGTAAAACTTGGACCAATGGTTACTGGAAATTTAGAGACAGTAGCTCTTCTCTAAATCAAGGTTTATAAATTAAAATTCGCTGTCTTTAATTATCAAAATTAAATATAATTTACAATTCACGTGTTTTAACGAGAATGATAATCAAAATGAAATCTTGAAAGACATTAACTTTCGCTTGTGTTTCAATACTTCCATTAGTGTGAGGTGCTTGAATCCTAAATGCAGATGCTTTTAGTATTTTTCCTGGCTTGAATCTTTAGAAATTTATTATGAGAAATGCATAAATCGTTTCGAAAGTCTAAAGAAAGCATTTCTGGTTATAAGTTTTCCAATTTCTCTGAAGAAAGATTTTGCAAGCCTTCACAAGTTCATATTAAAACTTGTACATAAGGCTGTATATTAGATGAATTTTTTATTTTAGTAAAAGTCGTCAATAATCGATGTTAAATTCATATTTTTCATATCTGCTAATATTGAAATAGTTTTCTGCTTCTATTTCAAATCGATTTTGGTACTTTGAGACTCTTTCGCACAGATTTTTTAAAAATAATTTTAGAACATAGTCGAGTACTATTCTCCACAAAACGAGAAAGATAAGTTGCCACAATCATCGATAATAAATAATTGTAGATAACATTCAGTAGTAAACAAATTGTGAATACCTTTTTGTATCGAATTTATATGTTAGACTCTGAATTCGCCTCATCGCCTTGAAGTACTGCATAAGATCAAGGTCTAATTTTAAACAAAGAGATTTATTTGTTTTACATTTAAAAATGCCCCTAAGAATCACCAGAGTTGAATAAAATTGAACGCGAGTTCCAATTTTATATACCACAATGTGCTTTGCAAGTGTTGTTTACTACAAAAGAATTGTAAATATTTGGAAATCGAGTAAAAAAGAAAAGAATCAGGATTTGCCTTGGCACATTGAATTTTACTCGCTACGTACGATATTACCGTTTTCGGATAATATTTATTTGGTACATCTACATATCGTTATCATTTTCATTTCTGTATTACCATTATGGATAAATAAAAAATATTTCATACGAAAAAATAACGTTTATATTATTCCATTAAATAAATACAGTAAATATAGGGTAGGTTCTGTGTTGAAAATATTCTAAAAATGGCGGAAAATAACACCAGTGCGCATGCTCTAAACGTCACATGATCATCTTCAATTTAATTTCATTATTTTTGAATTTCTGGTTAAAATGACGGTTTAGAATGGCCAACTGTCTAAAATTTACAGAAAGTAAGCATCATTATTTTATAATTTATAAGTTTTCAATAAAAATAACTCTTAAAATAGAAATAATTGCAAATTGAAAATTCATTACTCAAATTTTCTTTTCGCCGTTGGCGCGGTTGGCTTGTCGGCCATTTTGATCAGTTTCTTCCCGCAAGTTCAACAGTTAACGTCGTGGCCGTGAAACTGTGGTCTTTTTTGGCGAAAATATGCATAATTTATCCGTGTTTCGTGAAAATTACATCGGAATTAGAATGTAGAGAGTATGGTGTTACTTAGTGTTACTTTTTTGGTAGAAAACATTCGGAAATTCGCGATTATTGTGCTTTTTAAGATTGCCGGTCGTAGCGCCGGCTTTTTGTTTTCATCACTTGTTGTGGCGTTTCAGAATCGTTCAAAATTTTGGTAACAGAAGATAGATTTTGACTATTGTAAATTGATTGTGCATGCTGTTTTGTTGTGTTTCTTTTAAGATAAAGAATTCAGAATTATCCAAGCGCGTCTTTTCGGGACGTTTTCGGTCAAGAAAGAATGCTGGTTATTTCTCGGAATGGATTATTTTTATTATTAAATCGAACATCGTTTTAGACTTCAAAATGTCAAATTAAGTGAGTGGAAATAGGAATTTGATTAGAAAATAAAATTTGGAGCTGACAAAAAAATAGGATAGGTTAGAAAATTTTTTGCAATTTTACTCTTATTTAAAATGCTTTTGGAGTTTTGCTCACACATAGTATTTAAAATTAAAAGCAGAGTTTCATGTACAAATCAAGATATTGGAGCTATTTTTATATCCATTTATTAACGATTTTTTGTGTTAAAAGCACTTTTTTGGAGACGATTGTTAGTAACAATGATTTTTCTTTTGTCCGTCCAATTTTATTTAAATTTTCATTTCAATGCATTTTTGAGAACTTACCTATTAATAATTCTGTCCAACATTGATTCATTTCGTTTAACTTAAATTGATATAAATACAATATTATTAATTAAATATATATCCCAAAAAAATTTTTTGAGGTACGATGTTGTTTTTAATACTAAGGAATTGAATAAATAGTTTGATTTACAATATTATTCGATAAATTGCTGGTAAATTTAAATATTTTTAAAATGAATACGAAACTCGAATAAAATGATGTGATGTGATGTGAATTGTGATGTGATGTGAACCTTTACCAATTGGGATTATCGGAGACTTGGTGAACGCTTGGAAAGCGATCAGGCAATTCACATTCCTCGAAGCTGGTAAAATATAATTCATTTTATTTTGAAATTTCTATTAAATTTTGGTGTTTTTATTGAATCTACGCAGTTCCCTGTCAATCTCTAAATATTTTTTTAATTTCTCAGGTCTGAAGGATAAGAGGCCATCACTACGACGTGAGAGAGCCGCGAATGTAAGTAGATTTTTTATTCACGATGAAATTAATATGTATCGTACTCATATATATATATATATATATATATATA
>UCOH01000315.1:0-20901 GCA_900474275.1 Synergus japonicus
ATATATATATATATATATATATATATATTGTTTAATTCTTTTTTCGTACCTATTTTGTAAAAAAATAGTTTTCTAGATTTCAATTTTGGACTATCAACTTCCTGTAAAATATGAATAGTCTTCATTTAGAGGTAATATTACAGGGACTTTGGTGCTTCTTTCTTAGTTTTGGATCGAATTAGGTTTGATGAAAATATTCAATTACTTCAACTTGGGTTCCTTTTTACTATAAGCTCCAACAGAATTAACTCCTTTGATTCGATCCAAAAGTAGGAAAAAAAATATAGAGTTGTCTGTTCCAGTTTTTTCCAGTAAAGGTCCTCACACGTTTTCACGAGCTCATTTTTGCAGGACGCGTTTCAACAGACGTTAGTGTTTAGCATATTCCTATTAAGAAAGAAAAAGAGAGAAATTAATCTATCCTCGAACGAATCAATCGAGATTAAAAATGTCGATTATAACAATACGATCAAAGCGCATGAGGATTTGGCATTTTCTCACGTTACTTATGAATTTAGACTGTTAAATGCCATTTATACCGTATCCTAGTTGATTATCGGCATTTTCTTTCTTCTCTTTTCGCGTGATGGTATATGATTATGATATATACTTGTACACGTATACACTTTTAGGTAAATGTACGTGCCTTTTCCGATGAAGAAGGGCCTACCTAATGACTAAAATGCTACATCATTTTTGCACAATTTATACATGTAGCCGATATGAGGGTTTTTGCTAAGTGTAGTCTATTTGGGATTTGGGTTCTAAACCAATCCATTAGACTTTCCATTGCAGGAGTCTATCAGAAGCATCTTGACCGCGTGATTAGATTGATTCATTAATTATTTAATTAATTGATGAAAAATTGGAAAGGTATTAATTAAATAATTAATAAAAAAATATAAAAAATAGTTAGGCCAGCGAGTCTCAATCTTTGAATGGTATTAAAATTCTAATTCTTAATCATGAGGAAGAAATTAAAAGTAGGTAGAGTTCAAAAAGCGGTTGAGATTCTCTGTGTTATCTATTAGAACGATGTTTTTTGTGGTATAGATTAGCTTCATTCCCAGTCAGTGGCGACAAAACAAGAATCTGACCTCGACTGGAAATGGTGATGATTTTTAAAATGAGAGAATTTTTTGAAAATTTGTAATGAGAAATTAAAGAATCAGAAATGTAAATAGAACATTTATTCACTAGAGGGATCCAAAATATAATTTTTTTCATATTCACAAAGTATTTCGTGAGAAAATTTGAAACACATTATGATCAATTTTCTAATGAAAAAGAAATGATAGTGGGTAAGAATTCAAATTTATACAAACTGTTTTGACACAATGCAAATGTTTTCAGGGAGTTAAACAATAAAAAAAAAGCTCGCATTTTGAGCAATTTTTATATTAGACCAAAAGTAGAGTTTTGTAATAGATTTGAAAAATTTCGCTTTAATTTGTTTTCTTCAGTTTCAAACGTATTTTTGATAACATAACATGATGAACAAGATTTTTGAGATTCCATACAATTTGACAATCTAAATAAACTCAAGAGAGAATCTAATTTTAATAATAAACCAATAATCTTTTTAAAATAACATTCAGTGAGAACTATTTTTTAAATCAGAATTTAATGTAAATTGTCAAGATGATTTAAAAGCGAGTCATATATTCTTGGTTTTTGTCGCCACGGAAGCCCTAAATCCTCTGTACTTTTTCTTAGTTTCGCTCTAAATATTTTGTAGAAAATTTTATTAAACGTTGTCCCACGACCTTCACCTCCTTCGACTTTGTAGTTCGACGCCGTTTTAATAATCGAATATATTGCACGTTCAATGGATATAAAATGCGAAGCGAGCTTGGCGGGGTGGAGTTTGTAAATAAAGCTGTAAAAGCGACGAAAGAGACTCAAATTTTATTATCCCATTTGAAGAGGAGGTACCAGTGAAATTTTAGACTACCCATAATATAATAATTATCCAGGGTTGTGCATTTATTTACATTAATTACTGTCGGAAATCATGCCGTATACAATCAAAAAGAAAGACAATTTTCAAGCCATTTAGAAATTATATTTGCGGAAAATATATAAAATTTCATATTGGTAGTTGTTCAACCTGGTTTGAATTTATAAACTGTTCAAAATAATTCACTGGTGTCCACCCTTAAAAGTAGAACTAGTTAATTCAGGAATCTTTCGTAGATCAAAGTATAGGTTTAAAAACATATTTTTAAGTTTAATAGGAGACAAAAAGAAAACTGGAAAAAGCAAAATTGCAAATTAAATTTGTAAGACAATTTTAAAAAAGAAAATCTATTTCTAATACAATAATATTTAAATATCTGATGGATAGCTTCCAATTTTAAACTCTTCTAGCATTCAATTTTAATTAAAATGTTCTCAAGTTCTATTAAGTTTGGTGAAAGTAATATAGTGAATTAAGAACAAATACTCGTAAGGTATTGGAAATTCTCAACACGTACATTGCAAAAAAATTGCGTACGTTTCATCACGCACGAAAACAGGACCGGAACTCGGGGCGTGTCTTTATTCTGGTTTATTCTTGAAAAGTCGCCAGGAGTTGCATCATTGCTCGGTAAGTTAAAGTTCGTTTACCTACGTCGTAAAAAGACAAAACTCTATATTTTGAAAAAATTGCAGCAAAAAGTTCAGAATAAAAAGATTTAAAATAAATAATTTCAAAATAAATTGTAGGCACTTTTGTTTTTATTTCTGATAACAAATTTTGCAAGATATAAACTTGAGGCTGTCGTCAAAACTATATAATAAAATAGACGTATTCAATGTAAAAATTGCTAAAAATAACTAAGTTTTAAAACCAGTTGCTTCCCATCGTCATTACGAAATTTTCCGCTGAAATATTTTCGGTTAAAATTATTATTGATATTAATAGAACCATTTATGTTCTAAAAGAAATTCGAAAATTTTCACGATTCAAACTTGAAATTTAAATGAAAAATCAAGTTTAAATTCAATAATGTATATGTTTTTATAAATATTTATATATATATAATACAACTTGAATTAAGTTCTGATTCTGATTTTCAATGCTCAGTAGTTCAACTGCCTTCCTTAAATGAGAAATACTAAAAATAGTTATTTTGACGTCCAAAGTTGAATTTAAATTCATTTCCCAGCATTCTCTGCGAATCCTCTGATGCTTCTGATTGGTCCATTCATTGATGAGACTTCAGCGCCACCTAATATCGTCTGCTACACAAAACGGGTAGGGGTCTAGGGGAGTTGACGGGGATTGTCAGGAAGAGACTTAAAGGTCACCTTGGAACGTCAGTTAGTGAAACAGGTGACTTCTGACAGTGATTCGGAAATCGTGAGACTTCATTTTACTTATCAGTGGTACGCGATTTAATTCTTCTTTCTTAGAGATCAGCTCATTTTTCGGTGAGTGTGTATTGCATTTGCATTTCCGCGGCGTGGAATTAAAGTTACATTTGACAGACTGTATCATTCGGTCGTGTATGCAAAAATTCGACCCTTTTACCCCGAATTTCACAGTTTTAATTAAAATTGACTTAATTTTTCATTTCCTCTCGGTGATGATTGTTTTAGTGTTTAGGAACAAACTGCCAAAAATTCCTGACACGTGCGGCAAAAACAAACTTCCTCGTCGTGAATAACCTTTTCGTTTTTTGGCATCTAAGCAATTTTAGTTGCCTTCACGAATTGGTGATGATATTATTTACTGTTAAGAACGTAAATAGACGAAAGTTATATACAGAAAGGGTTTAGAGAGTACTCATAACTTTGTTTTGATTGTCAATAATGCTGCAAATAGGTTAGAAGTTGAGTTTTGAATTTTCCTAAAGATATAATCGATAATTGCATATGCAATTTGAAAAAATATATTATTTACTAAATTACATACCACTCAATCGATAGTTATTGTTATTGCGATTGTTATTTACCTCGACCTACTTTTGTCTTCTGTCAAATTGATCTTGAATTATGCAATACCCGCTGAACTTTACCCTCCACTCCTCCAGAGATAACATCAGAAGTATAAAAAAAAAAGTTAAAATCTATGTGACAGCATCTGTCACTTTACAAAATTACGAAATTTATGTCGAAGATTTGCTTTTTTATTTCAAAATTTAATATTAATCTATTTCGTTTATTTTCTTCTTCGATTAGATAAAATGTATAATAACAAATCTATTAAAAAAAATTGTATTTGCTCCAGAGAAAGTGAAGATTCTTCGGATTCTGAGACAATTTTGGGAAGCATAGTTTCAAAATTTGAAGAAGGGAGTAATACTGATAGCAATTTTCGTTTGCAAGGAATTAGTAGGGATGACGAAAGTTTGCAAAGTTTTAAATCGTTTAATACTGTTGACGATAGATACAATGGAAACTATAAGAAGAACCAGGAAAAGAATATTAGATTTCATTTGAAGTCGATTGATACGCAAACTTTAGATTCAGGTTCGAAGTTCGGAAATGATGTAATTTGGATTGAAAAAGAAGTGGTACTTCGAAAAAGTAAATTGGCCTTGAATGCACATAAGAATAAAACCTTGTCTAGGATTTTTCCACAGGCTAGTTTTTTCAGATACTTTCATTAATTTGATACACGATTTTTCAATTTAAATCAACATGCCAATAGCCACACAAAATTAAAAAACGGAACTTTTCTATGTAGAGAAAAAAGAATTAGATGATTCGCGGCATGCTATTTTTGTTCAAATAACAAGAAAAGTTCCTTTCGATATTTTTACGAAGTATGTATTTATAGAGTATTAATTTTTAAGACAAGGTGTTTCTAACTTTCTTACTATGCTGACAGATGTTTTTGGCACACAAAGAACCGAAATCCGATCGTGCGATGGTAAAATGGTTTAGTAGCTCTGATGATTTACGAGAAGTTCACAAAATAATTGAAAAGAAGTATTTAAAACTATGGCATGGAGAACAGGCAATGATTACGTCCTGAATAGTAGGAAATTGTAAACTTGTTTTTTACTATTAATTTGTTGATTCACAATTTTCCGTATTCCATTCCTCAGAAAAAAAGAGATTTCTTTTTTAAGAACCCTTTGGAAATGCAAATATCAAAGAAGAATAATCATAGAGAGAGCGAAATTAAGGCATGCTACTTGAATGATACAATTTTCATTTAATTTAACATTTAAAATAATTCGAAGGAATACCTATTTCCTCTATAAATATTTATTATAAACATATATTTACATTTTATACTCTATACTCGTCAATTATTGATCTGTGATCTTGACCACTTGACCTAGATTTTTACTCAGTCGGAATCTATTAATTTGTCATTTATTCTCAAAATATTTTTGTGAAAGTTAAGTAATAACTGTATTTTTGCACAGTTTCAATCTTCAAAATTTAATAGTTATTGTTTACTACGAAGCGATAGTGGTAAATATCTATTTTCTATTATTAAATTACAACTTTTACGTTACACTCATAATTTCATACGGCAATTAAAAGAAATAAAGAGTAACAATATTATACGAGAATTATTTTTGAATATTTTGTTTTTGGTATTTGTTTTCAGTACTTAGATCACACTTATAAAGAAATCATGGAGGACGAACAAACTGCACAAAAGTTTATAAAACCCGGTAGTCATAAGGGTAAAGGCCTGGCAGTCTTTACCAGCGGGGGAGATTCTCAAGGTAAATAATAATTATATTTATGTAACTTTTTGAAAATTGAAGAATATTTAAAGAAATATTTGTATTATTATGATCATTTAACAGGAATGAATGCTGCTGTTCGTGCCGTAATTCGTATGGGAATTTACTTAGGATGCAAGGTTTTCTTTATCAAAGAAGGATACCAAGGAATGGTGGATGGTGGAGAAAATATAGTGGAAGCGACCTGGTCTTCTGTGTCTTGCATTATTCACAGAGTAATTATAAAACTAATGATTTTCATGAGCAGACTTCTCTACTGTTTTAAAAATTCCTTTATAACTTTTCTTTCAATAAAATAAAATTTCTTATTTTTCCCAGGGTGGTACCGTTATAGGATCAGCTCGTTGTAAAGAGTTTAGAGAACGAGAGGGTCGCAAAAAGGCAGCGAGAAATTTAGTGGCTCGTGGAATCACGAATTTGGTTGTCATCGGAGGTGATGGTTCTCTCACTGGTGCTAATTTGTTCAAGGAAGAGTGGTGTGATCTTTTGAAAGAATTAGTAAAAGATGGTATGTCTCTACATTTGTCCGATGTAAGAAATTATCATGAGCATCCTAAAACTTCTGAATTTGAAATTTATTTTAGGAGTTCTAACACAGGAACAAAATGACAAGTGCTCACATCTTCACATCGTCGGATTAGTAGGTTCGATTGACAACGATTTTTGCGGTACTGACATGACTATCGGTACGGATTCGGCTCTTCACAGAATTATTGAGAGCATTGATGCTATTGTTAGTACTGCTTATTCTCATCAACGAACATTTATTATGGAAGTCATGGGTCGCCATTGTGGGTAAGTTATTGAAGTTTTTTTCTCAAAAAGTAAAAATTGCCATTTTTCAAATGAAGTGTATTTATACATACATTATATATTTTCTTTTCGATGATGCAAACTTAGATAGAGATTTTTATCAAAAAAAGAGAAGGAAAAGCATTCAATCCTTCAAAAATTGGGATGTCTCGATCTGATACGATATTTTATTGCTGAATTGTTTTTTTTCGATCTTGATGTGTTTTGAGAAGTCACGACTTAATTTTTAAAATTTCTGACTTTGGTTAGGTACCTGGCAATCGTGGGCGCATTAGCCGCCGAAGCAGACTACGTATTCTTCCCAGAATGTCCGCCCCCCGTCGACTGGCCTGTAAAGCTTTGTAGAAAGTTGGAGCAGGCATGTCAATGAACTTTTTTCAAAATTCAAATCCATGTCCTTTTTAAGCCGATAATTTATTATCCAGACTAACTTAATTTGAAGATTCACTCACGATAAGTTTGGAGATTTTGTTGTTTGAAACTACTAAGTATCGTTTGTATTCTACGTTTAGTCAACCTAAAGAGGCTTCTTTACGAAACGATCCTTGAGACAAGTGGATATACCTCGTATATTTTTTTCACTAACGCCCCTTCACAGCATGACATCTCATCAGCTTTTTCAATCCTTGTCATTTTGTCATTCTGTCAATAGACGAGTATGGCTTGAAGAAGTCTATCTTGCTTTTATTCCCGAATCTCCGCCAATTGATGACTAGGTCAAGGAGCTTTAAAGCTCTCCTACTGGCAGATTTGTAATATCAATATACACAACGGTCTAGCTATTCAATCTTGAGTAGTTTAATCCGTGACCTCATGCAATAACATTCAATTTCGCATAGACGACGCCTCAAGATATATTTCTGCTCAAATTTAGGACTGAGTTGTAATTTCAGTTTTTTACGGAGTTAAATTCTTCGTTTCGTATGCTCGCTTAGCAAGCTTTATCACTGTTACATGCTTTCGGTTTAACTATTTAAGTTTTAAATAAAGGGGAGAACTAAATTACTTAAGGTTCTATCGACCTTAAGGAACATATTCTCATTCAGACACTGGCGCTTTCGTGCTTGGTATTTGATTCAAAAATCAGTTAAACCTTGCGCTCCGCGCTCGATTGGGTTCACCATATATTGGTCCTATAAAAAAATATTTAGAATTAATTTTATTTGACAATTTTATTTTATTTTGAAAGGCACATATTCTAATACCTTCTCTAATGAGAATGTAAAAATTAAACTATTTAATCGTATTATCAAAAGTAACTTAATATGATTCTTTTTGTTTGCTAGAAATTTCTCAGAAAAAATTGATTGTGAGTATGCTAGCATCTCCTAATCAACACACTTCTTGGCATCTGATTACTTTTTAAAACCGTCTGGTAGTAAAAAGCAAATTTTACTATATTTACCAAATTGGATCTAGATACTTATAGTATAGTTATAACAGTTTAATTATAAATTCCACTCGATATTCAACATAATTTAATATTTACACACACTATTTTTTGCAAATGGACATTTTCATTTTGAAAGTAGGAGCTAGAGCCTTCAGTTAGGTTTACATTTCCAGTTACCTCGCTCTGGTGGCAGCTATTTGTTGCGAAGCCGACTTTGTCTTCATCCCAGAATGGCCGCCTGAGAGAGATTGGCCGAACAAGCTATGCAAAAAATTATTGCAGGTTCGATAACGACATTTTTTAACGCAAATTACAATTACAAGTCTTTTCTTTATCTTACTTTTTCAATACAATTTTTCAGAAGCAGAGATACCTATTTCTTTAGTGAATATTTTTCGCGAAAGAGGAGGTCGATATGAGCTTTGCTTTTCATTTCGTGTATGCCTTGTGAATTTTCTAATCTTTATTAAAAAAAACTGAACAAAAAATCGATTTGGTCCATATGCTTTCTAATAAGGAACTCCTGCGTTTGTTTAAATAATTCGTGCCAAATAACACGAGCTAATTTAAAACTTGGACAATAAGAGTTAATTGCATTTTTTTAATAATATCTTGTTCTTTGAATTGAATGTAATTAACGCGCCAAGAAGCATGTTTTTTTTTACATATTTTAGCTCGTATTTTGCTTTTTAATTCCTTTAGTGTTAAATAATAGAAATAAAGCTTTCTTATTGGTTATTAAGTCGACGATAAAAGCTTTCTAATTACTATTTGTACTAATAATATTAAAAACTCCTTAATACTCTCCTTTATTTCATTTTTAAAAATTGCTATTCCTATTGGTTTTCTTATTCAGATTTACTAAAGTCACATCATTTTTAGGAGCGTTTAACTGGACAACGTCTTAATATCATCATCGTGGCAGAAGGAGCCGTTGATCAGAATGGAGATCCAATTACAGCAGAAAATGTAAAGAAAGTTGTGGTTGATAAATTGCAGCAAGATACCAGAATTACAGTTCTTGGTCACGTACAACGAGGCGGAAACCCTTCAGCTTTTGACAGAGTTTTAGTAAATATTTGTTTTATATATTTTACCTGAATTAAAATAATAACGTTGTATTCTTTATTCTTTCCAGTTAATTTCATTGATCTTATCGTTATTTCCGTCAATAGGGATGTCGTATGGGTGCGGAAGCAGTCATGGCACTGATGGAAGCAACACCCGAAACTGAAGCGTGTGTTGTTACTCTCGACGGAAATCAAGCTGTCCGTTTACCTTTGATGGAATGTGTTCGTCGAACGAAAGCTGTTGCTCAAGCCATGGCGGAAAAAAATTGGGATCTGGCTGTACAACTTCGTGGAAAGTAAGTTGTAACGTATATAAACAGGCTTTTCTCTTCTGAGGCTTAATAAAAATCTATTCCTGAATCTTGAAATTGTTTCTAATTTTATTATATATAATGTCATTTTAGAGGATTCGTGCGAAATTTGGAAACATACAAAATGTTGACACGTTTGAAGGCACCAGTCGATGTCGAAGGGAATAAGGTTAGTATTTCTAATTAGAAACTTAATTAACTAGAGACACAAGCCAATGAAAAATGCCTAAAATGTAGACTAATTAAGGTTCGTGTCTCTAAAAACTTAAATTTGTGAATAAAATGGTTAACATAAGCATTAATCGATACTGCTTCAGGAGAATAATGGCCCCCCCATCTTAACCAAGGTAATTTTAGCCAAAACCTTAAATTGTTTTGCAACAAACATACGCACGCACAATATTAAAATAATGTTTACAAAAGTCCTTATTAATATTTCCCTTTTCCTTCGTTTTTTACTAGCAATATACTCTATGTGGACAAGTAAGTGAGGCTATCATACATAACTTCATCCATTATTGCTCCATTCAACAGTATCATTGTGCTGTAGATGCACCGGAAAAATACTAGAAATTTCAAGTGTTTAGTTAATATGACTACATAGTTAAATAGTTAAATAATTCAGTCAGCTTTAGTCAGTAATTTCAATATTATACTAGTTTTTTTTCTGGTGCATATACACATTTACATATTGGAAATGGTTATATTTAGCACAGTTAGGTATAGAATAGATTTTTCTAGAAATATAGAATTTCATGAGCACTTGGAAACTAGTCATACCATTTTGCACTGAATGGATTTAGTTGTTGATAATTTACTGATATATACTTTTTTTTTTAAATTTTAGGATCACTATACGATGGCTGTTATGCACGTGGGTTCTCCTTCTTGTGGAATGAATGCAGCTGTGCGTTCTTTTGTGAGGAATTGTATTTATCGTGGAGACAAAGTACGTTCAGTTATTAATTATTAATTATAAAAAATAATTTATCAAAAGAGAAAATTTCGCTTTATGGAATTGAAATGGTACTTATAGGTTTATGGAATTTGCGACGGAGTTATGGGTCTTGAAGCAGGAAAATTGAAGTTAATGGAATGGGCATCAGTAACTAGCTGGGTTGCGCAAGGTGGTGCGTTTTTGGGAACTAAACGTGCCCCACCAACGAACGAACAACTTCCACAAATCGCCCAAAAGTTAAAAGAGTTTGGAATTCAAGCTCTGCTTATCATCGGAGGATTCGAGGTACATTATATTCTTTCAAAAAGTTAATGACATCAAGTTATTCAGGAGTTCATTTTAAATCAATATGTTTTAGGGATATCAAACGGGACTTACTTTCTACAAAGCAAGAGACAAGTTTGACGAATTCAAAATTCCTATTGCCATGATCCCCGCAACTATTAGTAACAATGTTCCAGGAACAGAATTTTCTTTGGGTTGTGATACCGCTCTCAACGAAATTACAGAGGTAATTTTACGTTTTATAAAATAATTTATATTTAATTTTTATTTAAATATTTTGTGTAATCCTTTATTTTTCAGATTTGCGATCGAATCCGCCAATCTGCTCAAGGAACAAAGCGACGTGTTTTCATAATTGAAACGATGGGTGGTTATTGTGGTTACTTGGCCACTGTCGCAGGATTGGCAGGTGGTGCTGATGCAGCATACATCTTTGAGGAAAAGTTTAATATTAAAGACTTGAATCAAGATGTCATTGCAATGGCTGCAAAAATGTCTGAAGGTGTCCAAAGAGGTCTTATTCTTCGAAATGAGAACGCTAATTTAAATTATAATACAGACTTTATGCAGAGACTCTTCAGTGAAGAGGGCAAGGGACTCTTCAGCTGCAGAAGTAACATTATAGGTAATTTTTTTATTAAAAATTGACTTACATTGTTTTAGTTCTTTTTTTTCGAATAGGTTAACGAATTGCGTGTTTCCTTAGGACATATGCAACAAGGAGGCTCGCCTACGCCTTTTGATAGAAATCTGGGTACAAAAATGGGTGCTAAGGCTGTGGAGTGGTTCTCTGAACAGCTTAAACAGTTTTCCACTCCTGACGGTAAAATTTTAGCTGATACTCCTGATACTGCTGTTATGTTGGGAATCGTTAGGAGACAATATAGATACACACCGTTCAAGGACCTTACCAAGTTCACTGATTTTGAGTAAATATTATTATTTTGAATATCTACTTTAGAAAATTCGAATACAATCATTAGTTTAAAGATCGAAACAAATACTCTCATTTTTTCTTAAATCTGTATTTTTTTAGACATCGAATTCCGACATATCAATGGTGGATGAAACTGCGTCCGCTCTTGAAAGTGTTGGCAAAGCACGAATCTACATATGAAGAGGAAGGTCTCTACATAACGATAGAAGAGATGGATTTCGATAACGACCCACCTCTAGTCTAGGTATTTTAAACAATGAAAATTCACACAAGATTACGTTTTCCTAGCTGTATCTCGATAAGTGTCTCTATAATGCACGCTACACTAGGTTATTAAATAATACAGTATTCAGCGGCATTAAACTATCACGTATCTATAGATATTAAATTTCAACACCGATGAAATGAAAAACTAGGATAAACGAAACGAAGCTAATTTTATCGTAGAATCATGCGCTTTACTCGTTGCTACAACTTTAAAGCCCTATATTTGGAATTATTTTGTAACACGAATATTTTATGATGAGCTGGTCACATCGTTTCAGTGTAATTTAAAATAAATATAAACTCTTCTCTACAAATATTCCCGCAAGACGGAGCAATCGTTATTCTGTATCGTGTATGTATTTTTAATCGAATTTCATCTCAAGTGAGAATTGAGTACAAATGTAGTACCTGTAATGAAGAAGGTAAGAAACGGAATGAAAAAATGTTTGGAATAAATGTCTACTTGAATATAGGTAGGAATTTGTTGAGTATAAGTCGCTGTCATTTCGTCTGAAGAAAAATTTTTCGAAATTGAGAATTCGAAAGTATTCAAATTTTAGAGATTTTGGACCATCATTAATTAATTAATATATTAAATATTTATAATAAGATCAAGTTGGGTATATCTACCTAAACTTAAAGATGAAGGTCTATTAGGAACTTTGAAACTTTATAATTCATTTCAAAGTGAAACAATTTTGGCTTTGCGCAAGTCTGCCGACGAGGCACTTTTTCTACTTTTTTTAAAGAATATATTCACTTGTTTCTTATTTATTTTTTACTACATCAAAGAAGGTTTATTCTAAAAAAAGCATTGTAATAATGAATTTGGTGATTTACAATAATAGTCACTCTTGCCACTTTCTTCAATATAGAATTTCACTGGCAGGCTTGCTTAAAATTTTAGCGTGAAATTAAAAAAAAAGGTTGAAATTAAATTGATAGAAAGATTTAATATAATTAGAGGAATGGATTAACTTCCTTGTCTTGTAAAGTATACGTTTAAAAGTTAAGGGAAGAAGTTTGTGGCACATTTCTGTTAAAAATTATTTTTCTGTTTAGCATTACTCAAAGCTATAAAAGGCTATTCATGAGAATATACGTGTCTACCTCAAAAGATAATTTGCAATTGCAACGGCTCTTGGGAATAGAGTGACCTAAGTCCTGTTGGTTGCACGTAACCTTTAATGTGCTAAATTTTAAGGCTTGTGACCACTTCAGTAATTAGTAAATTCTTTTGAATTTATAATGTTAGCACGCTTGTCTTTTAAAAACTGTTCTATCATATAAATCAAAGTTGTGAACCGTTAAATGAAAACAAAAAAGTTTAGAGTTTAAGAATTTATATAGCTCAAAAGTTTATGAAAATTCAAATGAAACACGATAAAGATATACGTTACTTCACTTGCCAAGTGCTTATAAGACAGCGGAATACAGTTACGAAGCGGCATTGATAAAAAATAAAGAAAATATATTTTAAAAAGGAATCTTAATAGTATCTAATTATAAAGAAAATACATATAATAAAAGTCAGAAATATATATTAACATATAGGACAATACTATTTGTTGAAAAAGTATGAAAATACAACGCTATACTCACTAATAATCAATAAAAATAGAAGAAAATATTATTTAAGAGTAAATATAAATTGAAGGTGGAAAATGATAGTTCTCGTTCAAAGTAGCAGCTTTGTTATTTGAAAATTTAATTATTAATTAATATATTATGGATTATGTATGTGAGTGTGTATATTTATTCTAGGTTTAATGCGTAAGTGTGAAATAACAATATAAGTACTAATTGAATATGTTGAAAAAATATGTTTTTTAATAGTTTTCACTTTCTGAGAAATATTTCAATGTTCTGGTAAATTTTTATCATGAGATAAAAAGCCAGTAATTTTGAATTCAGATTTTAAAATAAATAATTATTTAAATTCGTGCCATATCATTAGCATTAACACTTCCGCCGTATATGTACAGACTGGTGAAAAATTGAACTATATATTTATTACTATTATCTTTACAGATAGTTCTGTAAGAGAGTTGTTATTTTTTAAGATTTCTGGAATCTATTGTTACCTCATTGTTGATCAATGAGCTTGCCGTAATCAAACTGAAGCATAGTATTATTTTTACGATAATTCTTTTTAAACTAAACTGATCTGAATCATCATGTTAAAGTTTAAGAAAATAATGTGAAATAAATTACTATGGCACGAAATCTGGTGCGATTATTAAACTAGATGTATTAATGTCGTCAAATAAATTATATCTTATGTAAATGTTATTTCATTATAGTTTATTAAGAGCATAATTACAAATAATAAGAATTTAAAAAATTTCTTACATTGTATAATTTAAATTCAGTTTGAAAATTGACTATATATACATCTATGGGGAGATGCATATATGCCTTTTTTTATTTTTGAATTTTTTGTTCTCAAACGAGTAGGATTTTCAAATTTCGCTTTGTCGTGTAATTTAATAAGAGTTACAGTACCGTTATCTCAAGAGAATAACTGTTATCAAAAAGCGCTCTTTGTAACAACACAATGCTTAAAAAGTTTAACTTTTTTATATAAAATCATTTTAAAAGTTGCTGTCGTCTATACGAGATTATTAATTGTTTTGAGCTTTCTTAGAAATTCTATTCTTTTTTTATCAATTCTGAAAAATATGTAAAACTAAATCTTTTGACGTATGGACACAGTAATGAAATGACTCTAGCAGTGCCAACAAACGAAACGCGACGCCACATTGGCTAAGTTGGCGTCGTTGGAAAGTGTATGATGTATGTGTGTGTGCGCGCGCGTAGTAGTGTGCGTAATCCTGTCACAGTGTAACACTTGCTCACATTTGTTCACGTTGCGGCGAATGTCAGTGCACGATTCTAGTCTAGAAATTCTCAATATTGTAGATCCAATCTTCCATCAAAATGGTCACAATTAAGGGCCGTAAATCTTCGAATAAGAATCCGCCAATTCTCAGTCATGAATTTGTCATCCAGAATCATGCCGACATCGTATCTTGCGTGGCTATGGTTTTCGTTGTGGGTCTCATGGTGCAGGTTAGTGTACACAGCGATAATGCATTTCCAATCTTTAATCAGCCAACAATCTCCTTAACTTCCAACATCTTATTTTTTCTCAAAATTCAGAAGTATAAAGCAAAAAGTAACTTCACTTTTCGTATTTTAGATATATTCTGGCATATAGAAAACTTTTTTCAAAATGGAGCAACCATATGTTACAGACTTTTCAGATTGTACCGGACTGTCAAATGAATTTTATTCATCATTTAAGTTATTTTTAAATAGTAGTTAATAAAAAAAAAGATGGAGAGATGTTTCAAATTATGTGAACATTTTCCAGATTGTGGAAAATAGATTTTTCTGGTCTCGTTCTTAGAAACTGTTTGGAATTTTGTATAAATACTAGAAATAATATTACATTTACTTGAAGTCTTTTTCTTGCTTCTAGGTAACATCACCGTGGGCCTACACTTTTATTGCGCTTCACCACAATGCAACCACGTTACCAGAATCTCCAGATGATCCAATTTTACCCCTAAAATATACAACTGGTTGGAAAGATGCCTGTGCAGTATTTTTTTACTTCCTCATAACGATTGTTATGCACGCTGTCATTCAAGAATACGTTTTTGACGTGAGTATAAAAGTTCTAAAGAATACGAAAGGGTAGTTTAAAACATATGTATAGTAAAGTTACATATGAAAACAAATTATTTCATTCAATTACAGAAACTGTCAAAACGTCTTCACTTGAGTAAAAGTAAACATTCCAAGTTCAACGAATCCTGCCAGTTAATTACATTTTATATTCTTTCTGCCATTTGGGGCATTGATATCATTATAAGGTATGTTGAAAAAATTCTTTCACTTGATATTCACTATACATCGACATTCGAATTTAATTAATTAATTTATTTTCAGGGATAATCTGATTGTTAATTTCACGAGTTTATGGCTAGATTATCCAGGAGTTTTGTCCTTCTCCCTAAAATTGTTCTTCATTGGTCAATTGGCTTATTGGCTTCACTCCTACCCCGAATTATACTTCCAGCGAGCAAAGAAAGAAGAAATCTTGCCAAGAATTGTTTTGGCAACTATTGGACTTTTCTTCTGTACTGCCGCTTATTGTCTAAAGTACGTAATCGTCAAAAGTATTTTACAATTATAAGATTTAGGGTAAAATGCAATGCCTAAGAGAAAAAATTTTATTACAGTTTCCAACATGTTGGTGTGATACTTTTGGTGCTACATTATTTAGGAGATGCTGTTCAACACGGAGCTCGTCTTGTTCACTTTGTGTCTCAAAATGAAAAATTCACTCAATGTAAGTTTGAATTTAAAAAAGTTAAGCTGAAGCATTAAACTGAAACAAGTATGTTTAACTGAATCAATTATATTTTGTAGTGGTATTCAGACTCGCAAATGTTGCGTTCATCCTTGTCAGACTTCTAACTGTGGTTCTTACTGGACTTGTATTTTTCTATGGACTTGGACAAATTGAGAGATCGTTCGATTATGCTAGTGGGAAATTCAATATTCCAGCAATTCAATTTAGTGCCATCGGTGCTATTTTGCTCTTCCAAGCATATCTTTTATACTACTTTATCAAACGACAATTGAGATATGCTCGTGAAAATAAAACTTCAGTCGTTACAAAGTCAAAACCCAAGCTAAGGCCAAGGAAAAAGGACGCTAAGGATGGTGAGTTTCTTAATATAATTCTAAAAATTGTAATTTCTCGAATATTTCTAAGGACTTTTTAAAAATATCGACTTTTTAATTTCAGGAAAGAAGACTGCATCTGAAGATGATGATTTGCCAGAGGTCGACCAAGCTACTAAGAAAAATCTTAGATCTCGATCTTCTACAAAGGCAAAATAAATCTTTAGTGATATAAACTTATAAAGCCTGACAACTCTTCAATATAATCCAGCTGCAGGTCCTGATGGATTCAAAGTACAAAATCTCAGAACGATCCAAATTTTCGCGTTAAATTTTAATCGCAGATTACAAAAAGTATTGATTCTGAGCAGCTGTACAAAAACGGCGAGCCTAATATTATTCTCAGGAACGAAGGCACTTACCTAGTGTACAAAAGTGCTTAGTGCTAATTTTGTATATTAGTGAGTGCTTCAAAAGCTTGATTTTATAATTACTTTGCTATACAAGAATTTTATTTTTGAAGCAGGGAATCTGATTCTAGGAATAAACTTCTTTTAAGAAAATAGAGAATGTGAAGATAGACTATGTTCGCCAAGATTTTAATATTGTAGTATATTTTTTTAAAGCGTAGTTCAGAGTGAAGTGCGGTCGAGGTCAATAAATATGAAAGTGTATTGGGAATTGAGATTTACATTGAAAACATCACTGATCATATTTGCTCTTCATTCGTCAAATTGACACTGGAGAGTTTGTATTATATAAATTATTTCCATTACCTTTAGCTAAATTTACTATGTCTCATTTCGAAGTTATATTTCTTTAAATATACATATTTAATGTATTTTTAAGTCCAATGTTTTTAAAATAAAACTTTTACTCTGGTTGAAAAACATTACGACTTTAATATTTTCCATTGAATCAGTATCTATTTCTTTTTGAAATTTTCAAATATTACATAGTGGAAATCGAACGAACTTAGTTTATGAAAATTACTTTCTTACAGGAAAATATTGTATGATAATTGTTGTCTTTTTACGCATCCTAGAAAAATAAGTATTCATAATTTTATGTAAATGGCCAGAAATTGTTTCGAGAGTTCGCTTATATCTATTACTACCTAGAAGCACGATGTACCGTGATGTATTGATTGGAAGCTGGGCTACAGGTGGCTTTCTAGCGCAAGCGCTACATACATCTTGAGGATATGAATACGCTTTCGCTGGCTTACTAAAATCCTCCCACGAGGCTGAGCAATTATTTGCATCGGCAGTGACCCGGACTTATCGGGCCACCTTCCGTTACAGAATATCACCCTAATTTATTCCAGACTATAAGAAATTAGCCGTTAAGTAGAGATCGATTTAAATAAAATAATTTTGTCCTTAGGATTCACTGATACAACAAAACACTTTGAGCTTTAATATATTACTTGCACAATTCTCGTCAGATGCGCTGCTGTTATTCGGATATAATAAATTTGTAGAAATATTTTATTGGAACATTTTTATTAAGAAAAAAAGCATAGTAAAGCCCAAAATGTAATTCTCATTCAAAAGTGAATTTTTTTCTAGGAATTCCAACATTTTTTTTTTTATTTATTGTTCAGGTATAAAACGAAAGTGTTTTAGTGTTATAAAGGTGTGCGTTTATGAGCAGGTGGGTTTTAGCGTAATGGACGAGGGACAAAGAGTATTAAATATTCAGGAAATAGAGGAAGAAAATTAGAGTGAGTCAGTAATCATAATAAGAGAGAGAGTTAGGTGGCACGAAACAATGTTCCTAATACAGCTTAATGGATTTCATTAAAATTGAACAACAGTGCACTATGTTCATAACATAATCCTCGAAATAATTTCGACAAATTTTTCATATTCTGTTTTCACTCTAAAATTCAAAATATCCAGCTCAAGATGTCGTGTATTTATTTTTTATTATTTTATTCCAAGAAGGGTAATCTAGTTTATTGTGCTTCCGATATTCTGGTCATGTTACGTAGTTCGTGTTCACCAGAATTCCGCTGAGTTAAAAATATGTCGATAATTTATTCTTTATCACGGTTTGATACAGATTTTTTTTTAATAAAATGTTGGCTAACTAAATTTCACAGATACAGATAACCGATTATTTATGTGCTTGAAAATCATAGAAAATTGGAAGAATATTTTATACACTTTCGACCTCAGAAATGCAAAAATCAATACGGAAATCTGATTTTAAACTAGGTGCACTATTCTTGGAAATTTCACGACCTAAAAAATATTTTTTTTTATGAATTCTTAGAAAAGGATGCCTACGAATACAAATATCACTTTGTGTGTCATTTTGCAAGTATTTATTTTTAAAAAATTGTATAGAATCTTATAAAAATCGAGGTTTCAGTAGTTCAGATCAATTATGGTCAGACATGGTCATTTACTAATACAGCGTCTATTTCAAACGTTAATGTTATACTTGTAGGCTTATTTTTAACTGGAATGGTTCCTAGGAAAAAAAAATCAAAAAATTTAAGTAAATTTGGAAATTAACAGTGGGGAGAAGAAATAATTATGTAAACTCCATAAATAAAACTAGCTGAGAAGTTGTAACAACTTTTATGTTCATTCACTGAGCACTTTGCTTCCTGGAAGCAAATGCAATTTGCTTCCTCAAAGAGGAAACATTAATTAATGAAAACAGGAAATTTTTCTTTTTTCTTCACATCAACTTTCAAATGTGATTTGTGATAATTTGGAAAGTTATCGATAACTATAACGAACTTGAAAGGGTTTCTGGACAGAAACTGCACAAACGTAATTACTTTACGTGCGAATGAGTGAACATTCATGGGAAATTACAAGTACATACATACAATGAACATTTCGATTTAGTGTCAGTGCCTGTGATTTTCACAGATAATTAATGTACCTACTTCTACACTTCCAGAGCGAGCCTTGTGCTTAAACTTGCCTGGCAAGCTCGTCGACGTGTAATTGATGTGTTTTCACGTCATACGAACTGGAAACTGCAAGGAGAATTCTATCACGGAAATCATGATTGTAAATGTGGTGATTGAGAACAGTTTTTTTCACAGAATTATTGTAATTAATTTTAGAAGGTCTTAATTTTATTTCCTTAGCGAAATTTCGGAATGATTTGGAAAATTTCAGATTGGTTCAGAGTCAATTTCAATCTGAAGCTTTCGCTAGGGATTATTATTTCGTAAATGAAAAATAAAATATATAGTGTTGCTGACACGATTTTATTTCAACTTATGATTGGTATTTATTCTAAGAAAATGGCCAAGGACTCGAATAGGCAAAATATAAATAAAGGGAAGAGGCGCCGTGACTCGTTTGAAGGGCACTGGCTGAAAAGAGAAAAGGAAAACGGCAGTTGATTTTCGGGCGTTTCACGAACGGGTCGAGGATTTTTATTTTTGATTGAAGTGATTTTGGAAGAGTTTTAAGTGGTTTTCGATGTGTTTAGATTGAACGGTGTCGGTTTAAGTGTTGTGTGGGGTAATGTATTAGGGTCGTTTTGGTGGAGGAATTGTTGGAGTTGCTGGGATTGATCCCGGTACAGAACACTAGGTAAATAATAATTAACTTAAAATTATTGACTTTAGGTTGATTGTAGACTGAAACTTAATTCTATAATAACATATTTAGATGATTGTTTGTATTTTACATATTTAAAGAATATAGAATTAAATAAACTTAAATTATAATTTAATTAACAAAGTTTGAAAATAAGAAATACAAATAAAGTTCATTTTTCTAGAGTTTTCTCTACAATTGAAAACTTGGTTTTGCATATAGGTTTTTTTATTCTTTTGAGTAGAGAACGAAAAGAAGAAAGTTGAGTGTGCCAGGAAATATCAGTCGTCTTCATTTTGAGGAAAAAGTTTTTTCCGACTGATGTCTTTCTTTAGCGAAAAGATGCTAGAAAATTTAATTCATGTTCCCTGCTGTGTTAGTGACAAGCATTTTTTTTTTTATTTTACAGAGAAAGTGCCCTTTTTCTTCTTCGGCGAGCTATTGTATGTCCTTATGTTGGTCAGAAGGGGGTGATGTCGGAAGCGCTTGCGCCCAACAACCCTAAAGGCTTTCATCAGGCTCGAAACGGCTCAAGAACGACAGTCCTGCCGCACCACCAAAACGTGTCAGACAGTCGTGAGTAATTATATATATTCACTTTCTTTCTTTTTTTAAATTATGAAATCATTTTGTGTCCTTGATTTTGTTTCGTTCAGAAATTTTACTTCAAATTCATTCTTAATTTAAGGGATTGCATTTTGCATTTTCTTTTTATAGATTGTGTGTTTTTAAGTTTTATTATATCTTGTATGATTCATACCTATAGAAACTATTCTTAATTATACTGAAAAATAAATCAGTATAATATATAACATAATAAAAAAGCCATACCGCTTTTTTGCACAGACAAATAGAATTTTGAAAAAGCATATATATATATATATATATATATATATAT
>UCOH01000316.1:0-18595 GCA_900474275.1 Synergus japonicus
TATATATATATATATATATATATATATACTATTACTTGCCAAACTCTTCTTCCAGTTTAAAATCGAACAAATAGACTTCAGGAGGATTTCAGATTTTCAGGTCGCAGGAACGATAAGGAAGAGGTATTATACCGACAAACCAGGCGGCGGAAGGGGAAAATATCCGCATGGGTCAGCCAAGAGGAGCTTAGACGACCGACCGAGATGGCCGCTCAATATCGGCTTTAGGATACTTGAGGTATTTATCTAATGTCTTATATTTTCCACTGTATTGCCCATTCAAATTTCTTTTTAAAATCTCCTAGAATCTCCAGAATCGAATTCTTCTTAAAACATATTCTCTTTTATTCGATAAAGTAAAACTTGACAGTTCTTAATAAAATAGTAAACTTAACTTGTAATAAAATATAATTCAAGGTTCGTTTGCACAAAACCTTTATATACATACACATAAGTTGCAAAATATGCATATACATATATGTATAATATACTCTATACGCTGCATGATATGAAAGTATTTAACTTAAGGGCATGTAATACTTTACCATAAGAGCAATTTAGTTTACCCAATTATATATTTATTATTATAAATGTATAATTGGGTAAACTAAATTGTTCTTATGGTAAAGTATCACATGCCCTTAATTCAAAAAAATTTCATTATGTGTTTTCAATATTTCAATCTAAATTTTCCGATTTCCCGCGAATCTAACGAAACATATATATCTCAAATGACGAACCATCACGTGTCTTCCGGTACCCCAAACGCTTTCATCAGATAACTGCGGTTATCTTGTTAAACAACGTGCCTGCGTTTGTTATCAAAGATAAGTCGGTTAGTTTCTCGTCTCCATAGCGAACCGCTCCCAGTCATTGAAAACCAGGTGCTTTAGAAAGAAATTATATAAATGCAACTAAATATAAATAATATTAATAATTAATAGTTGAAAAAGTGATTATTTCGAAGGGCCAATGAACTCGGAAGAAGATGCTTATCTTCGAGCAATCTTTAGGTCGATCGAAGTGATATTTTATGGGAAAACTCAGGTGACGGTGCCACAGTTCCTAAAATGGTACCTCTGATACAAGAAATATATCAAAAATCAGTTTATAGTAGCAGCAGAATGATTTTTTTCTTATTATGCTTTACAACAATATCCTTTTCATTTATTTGTGCCCAAAGTTCTTGTTTGGAGAGATGTTCGTGTCAATTGAATCAAGTTCCTCGCACTATAACCTGTTCTGGAAAAGAATTAGTAGAGTTCCCTCAAAATTTGAGTGTTTTAGTAAGTTATGCTTATGTTAATATATATATATATATATATTATGATTATATAATTTTTTCATATCATCATTTTTTATTCTATTAATATTAAAATTGAAGATTCTGTGTTCATGCTCGTCGGCGTGTGAATAAGAGATGAATCACTTTATACCTCGAATCTGATTGACCTTATTTTTTAACATTAGTACCTTATATACTCATAAAGTAACTTAATTATATTCATAGTTTATATGCATAATAGAAAAAGAACGTTAGCGTTATATTATTATTACGTATTATTATTTTTTTCTGGACAGGTAGAGATCTTGGATTTATCAGAAAACTATATATCAGAAATTCCAGATGACATAAATCGCTTATTAGAACTTGAGGACTTGAACTTGTCACGAAATAGACTGACTTCTCTTCCAAGTTACCTAACTGGGCTGGAAAAATTACAAAAATTAAGTTTGAGTGGGAATAACATAACTACTGTAAATGGACTGTTTTCTCTGAGTCAGGTCAACTCTTTAAAAATTTTTTACCTCTCTCACAATCCAATAACAGATTTAAATGGACTGCAGAATACAAATCTTCAGGCTCTTGATGTTAGTCATTGCGGTGAGATAATATAATAATTTGATTAAACTATAATAGCAAACCATCATCACGCGCACGTCTTTCAAATAATAACATACAAAAAACTATTATTAATAAGATTTTTGCTCAAAAGACTGGGGATTTTTAATTTTCGAGTTTTCGAAAGATTGGCATTCTCAAAAGTTTTTGAGTTTTCAAAAGATTCAGGTTCATTCCAAAAATTTTGAAAGTTTTAAAAATAAAAAGATTCTTAAAAGTTTCGAGTTCTCAAAATTGTTTTTGGATTTTCAAAGCTTTCATCAGGATTTGAAAATTGTTTGGGTGCTTGCGGAGATTATCGAGTTAAAAAAACTTTCGGGATTCTCGAAAGAATCGGGTACCCAAAATTTCGTGGGTTCTTGAAACCTTAAAAACGCTTGATGTGTCGAGCCTTATCAAAATATAGGAATATTTTTTAATTCATTATAAAAATAAAATAGCTAATTATTGTAAAATTATTCAACAAAATAGGAATAAAAGAATTTGGAAGTACATTTCTGGATGGATTCCCAAATTTGAAGACTTTGAGCTTGGCAGAAAATTCTCTAATAAGTATTCAAAAACCGTTGAGTGAAACTCTTATATGGTTGGATCTTTCGGATTGTGATTTGAATTATTTAAATTTTGATACGTTTGAAGGCCTCCCAAACCTTCAGGAATTAATAATGAAGAATAATAAACACTTAACATATAGTACGAGGTAATATTTTCATCATATCCAATTTTTCACACTCTAATAAATAATAATCATTTTGTTTCACCTTTTATTTTATTTTTCAATGATTTAATTTTTTTATAGATATTGTGTAACATATATAATTATATTTTATGTATCTATATAAATTTTATAGGTATAATATTTATATTAAATTTTAATTTAGCCCCAGCAAGTCTGATTATATGTACCTATAAATAAATGAATTATTTCGATCTTAGAAATCTAGTGTTTTTTCAGAAAGGTATCCCTTCATCATGACAAACTGGAAAGACTAGATGTCACCAATTGCAATTTGGATCGACCAGGTCTTCGGAATCTTCCAGCTCTAACTCATGCAAAACTTTCCCACAATGGAATTCACATTTTACCAGATCGAATTTTTGCCCAAAATCGAGCACTCACTCACCTCTATCTGGATTCTAATCGTATCGGATATCTCAACAAAAGTTCATTTGCAGGTTTAATATATCTCCAAGTGCTTGATTTATCAAGAAATGATCTTAAAGAAGTTCACTGGTCCATTTTTCGTGACAATAACAGGTTAAATCTTCTAAATCTTTCCTCAAACTATATTGGAACTTTGGAAAATTTGACAACTTCTGCGATTTTAGTTGATCTTTCTTCAAATTCAATTTCTAAAATACACTCAAGTGCCTTGGTAAATATGCCTAAAATCAGAACCTTAAATCTAAGCAATAATTTTCTAGAGGATCTTCCATCAGGAAACTTAGAATCTTTGACTTTAAGAATTTTGGAACTGAGATGGAATCATCTTGTTCAATTGGGTGCTCATATGTTTGCTGGTTTGCCGGAACTCGTTAAACTTGATTTCTTTGGTAAGTTCAGAAATTTCGTCCATTTTAAATTAATTTTCCATTTTCCAACATGCACCTGCTTAATTTATTCAATCCTCCTTTCCTTCCATCCATTTATTTTTATGTCTTCTCTTCCAAACCATATTTTTCGAAACCACTCTTTGAACGAGCTTTTTCCTAACGTAATCCCCCTTAGCTTTTTGCAACGCCGTAGCTCTTTTCCATCAAAAAGACTTTTTAAGACTTCTATTATAGGGAATTTTAAGGTATTTTAAATTTTTTAAATTTTCAGTAATAGGTAATTTTTCAATACTAAATTAATCAACCTGTCTTCCTTTCCAGGAAATCGACTCACTGAAGGTCCCGATCCACAAATTTTCAAGAACAATCCTGAATTACGACTTTTGCTACTAGGAGATAATCCGTGGAGGTGTGATTGCACTCAGTTGCATCCAATTTATAATTTCTTGATGCAGTTGCCAGTGAAGACAGAAATGGGATCTCTAATTTGTCAAAGCCCAGCTAACGTTTCCGGTTACTCATGGGAAACTGGCTGCTATGAAGATTGGTTTGAACGTTTCTATCCTCCAAAAAATCGAACATGGGGTCTCGTAATGATCAGTATTTTGACCTTGGTAATTGTGGGTGGGACTATATTGTCCATCAAGCATGCCATGAAGACGAAGAGAACTGCTAGAAATCAGAGGCAGTCACTCGAGAGAGCCGAGGCGAGAGAAAGACTCAGATTGTTACAAAGAAGGTTTCTAATATTGCTTCTTTGCATGCATAATCTTATTGAATGACGCGCATGAATATTCCCCAAATTCTATATATTTGTCATAATTCCCATTTAACCGAATTTCATATTATCAAATCAACAAAATTCTTCTAATTTTCATGCATCCGAATTATATGTATATTACATATTGTTCGACCCAATCTCCGTCGCTTCGGAATCACATAAACCCTAATGTCTATATAATATCTTTTGTCCCTACTTTACGCATTTGTCCTATAACCCTATCGAAATTTCTGCACGGGTATTTGTTTAACCCTATATTGTATACAATATTATTTTATGTATTAAAATGATAAAAATGATTTCTATTACAGGAACCAACGGCTTGAAGAAGAGCTTCGAGGCCAATCATCAGATCCCAGAATCCATCCCATGGAGTTGATGGGTCCACCAAGTTATGAAGAAGCTGTCCACATGCCACGTCTTGCTCAATCATTAGATGGCCTGGATGTTGCATCAGTAGAAAATTCGACACCAGCAGTCACACGAATTTTAGGATCAGTCGACAACCTGCGAGTGAAAAAGAAAAGATCCAGACGTCCAAGAAAGAGAACCTTAAGTGAAGATAATTTGGCCAGGAGACAAGAACGACGGGTGGAAAGGTTAAGGAGAAACTCTTCCAGAATAACAATTGCTAGTATCCAACCAGGGGCAGAACAGTCACCAGAATCTGGAAATGATCTTCTAAATCCACCAAGTGTCCCACTCGTAGCCAGAATCAGGAGTGATTCTGATCAAGGTGGAACCGATTCGCCTAAGAGAATCAAGCCTCCAACACCAACAGCAAAGAAGAAGAGGAGGATAATTTTATCCAGAGCCGGAACTTCCACAGATGATGAAGACTCAGATTTTCAAAATACTCGTGATAGAAGAAGTATCAGGAGTAATATCGTTATTCCGAATCTGTCTCGCGAACCTAGAAGTGGTTATAGACCATCTTCAACGACTGATAATGCGAGTGGTCAATGAAAAAATCGTTTCCTGAAAAAAAAAAAAAATAATAAAAAAAAAAAATATTCACTCGGTGATTATACTGATTAGGGATCTCATAAAATCCCTTGAAATCTGGAAAATCTTGGTGAATTTAAAATAAAAATTACGTAGCTGCATCGATTTACATAATAATTTATGGATGGTGGTCCCTTATCTTACTATAAATTTATTTCTACATGAAGAAAGTAATTTTAATATTATTTTAGGATTTTTTTATGTAGGTCATGTGTGTTCAAAGTGTACAGTTGTTTGTTTTGTTACATCAATAAAAGTTGATTTGATTTACCTAAAATTTACAGAAAAAGTATACATATACGCAAAATTATGATGCATCGCTTAAAATCCCCTAAAATCTTATACAATTAAAAAAGTAATTTCTTATATTTCAGATATGATGAATACTGGGTATGAATTATCCATTCAGTCGCAAAATATTCTGTTAATCATATATACATACATAATGAAAAGAAGTTTACAGCTATGTTCATGTTTTATGCATGTTTACATGCTTACAGCAGGAAAATTTGTATATGTTTTTAATAGAAAATTTCGTAAAGGTAAAAATCATTTTTCAAGAATTTTTTATACATCATTGCAACATTTTTCAGTAACATCTTTAACTTTTAACTTTTAAATGAGAAGTAGAATTTCACACATTTTGTACTTCTCGTCAATTCTTGTGCTATTTCGTCAGGATAATCCGACAGTGTTGTTGAATATTATCAATCATCCGATGTTCATCGATTCAATGACAAAAAATTTAATTAAGGGCATGTAATAATTACCACAAGAGCAAATAATTTAGTTTCCCCAAATTGTCAAGAAAAATAAATTATTTTTTAAATTGTTTAAACAATTTTTGTTTAAAGAAATTGTTTAAAACTGCGAGACACGAAAAAACTAATAGAACTAGGTTCTAAATGAAAATGAAAAGCTAATAATTAAGAGAGTAACACAATTAAGTAACAATATAACTCTATTTATTTATTAAAGACTGAAAATATAAATAAAGTCTTTATATCTTGGTAAAATCCTACTTACAATTTTAAGTTATATATTCTACTTAAAGTATATTGAAGTGAGACTGATGATTGATTCACATTTTCGAGATGTGAATATATAATCTAAGAGTTGTGAACATTAAAAAAACGTCAAAAGGAGAATAATTCCGCTTGCTCGTGAAAATCGTAGGGTTTTTAGTTCATTTGGCTTAAATCGATGTAATAAATACTTCGCGTTCACAAATAAAAAACGCTTTATAAAACGTTACTACTTTCTTTTTTCTTAAAAAGTAAATAACGGTTCTCTGTCCTCATGTAGATCAACCTTAAGGACTCTTATTTCTATAAGACATAATTACTCTTAAAATGTAGAAATGGTCACAGCTTATTATTTTTTTTTACATTGGGAGAAACTCTCAAGTTCTAATGAATAATTAAACTTCCATTTGTACAAATTTATACAAAAATTAATAATAATTTACTTTAACGTGTAATTTTCAACAGTTGAAAATTCCAAAAGTTTCCCACATTGTAATCGTTAAGGCTAATTAAAACTAACTAGAATTAACAGCTGGTAAGTATAAATTCCTCACAATTTTTAGAAATCATAAAAATTCTAAGGGTTCGTTATATCGTTATCACGAGATGACTAATACAAAAGGTATTTACACATACATACGCTGTCATGCATCATAACAACTTATCGTCGCCAAAATTCTGCTAAAATGTCTTTACGTTTTCGGGTCACTTAAGTTGTAAACTTTCAATAAAGTTCTCTCATTATTATTTGTTTACATCAAATTTTACGCACTCTTTTAGATTTTGCAATTTTTTTCTCGCTCAGTTGTTTCACGAGTGACTAGTAGTCATCCTCACAATTCTTTTTCTGAAAGGTGATGAAGCAGGTTAATGTACATATAATATGTATATTGTTTATACTGGCTATAAACTGATGTGCAATAACTATTGGTTTTTCTCGTCGTATCATTTCATTGGGATATATTAGAACTTGTTTAAAAAAAAAAAACATTTAAATTGGGCGATTTTTACAAAAATTAGGAAAAAAAAACAGGTTTTTGAGACGGTGAATACAAATTCCAGAGAAACATTTAAAAATTCGGATTGAGTTACATATCCGAAAAACTTCTTGGTACACCATTTAATTAAAGTCTGGTAATTTGATTAATTTTCCAAGAATTTTGGTTGTTACCATTTGAAACCGACAGTTTGCATTTTAAAATTATTAACCATAATTCGTCTGATTCAGTAATAAATAAACTCGTCTTATTTTGTTGGTAGTGGTGTTTTGAATTTTCCAGTTTTGATCGAAAATTTGGTTTTAGAGACACAGAAATAAAAATTAAATATACAAATTGCTTCAATTATTCAAATCTATGTATATGTCGTTTGCAAAATACAATTAAAATACGCATAACTTTTTGCCCAACTCTAATTATTAGAGGAAATATTGAAAATAATTAAAAAATAATTTTCAAAAATAGCTTGTCCTGGAAAATTGTTCCTATCTATTGAAATTTTACACACTCTCCTATTTAGTATTTAGGATTTTATCCTCAGGAGATGCCAATTTATAAATGAAGCACATATTATTACTATAATAGGTACACCTATAGTACCAGACCCATTAGGAATTTAGTAGGTACCTATTATGATACGTCCGTTTTCAATTCTATTTCTGTCATCATAATCCTCTAAATCCATCTCTATTTGACTAGACCACTTATTGGGAGTAGTTTCTATTAAAAGAATTTGCAGAATATAAGGGATTACAGAATCAAGAATTAAGCATTCAAAATCGAAATTAATAATAGGTTTAAATCTCTTCTATATAAGTGTATGTTATGTATAAGCCCAAAGAACTTTGTCAAAAGGAGCCAAAAATTATTTTTCATAATGAAAATAAATTATTTTCTCAATTTATCAGTTTTTAGTCCTTAGGGAGTAGAAAGTAGAACTTTAACCAACCCCGTTTCATAGAAATAAAAAACACGGCTGAATTTCCAAAATCTTACGGTGTTTTGATTAGGTTTTCACCCATCTTTGTTCGTGTGATAAGAATCGGCGTTTTGGGAACACTATCTGGATTGTCTTGAAGAATTATTTTCACTCTTTGAGCATCAGGACTGAGCGGAGGGCTTTTAAAATCCATAGGTGTCATTGGAGTATTTGGAGGAGTTTTTGTATCATTTAATTGAATATTGCGAAATTTTAATTCGGGATAAATATTAGGCTCTGGATTGGATGTGCCATTCGTGGGAGATTTTAAAAATTCTTCATGAGGAATGGACTTCCTTGGAGGTTTGACAGGGTCTGGTGATTCTGGCGCTGATACTGGTTCTGGAGCTGATTCTGTTTTACTAGATGGATCTGCTGTCTTAGAACCATCCACTGGAGTACTACCGTTTCCGTTAAACGATTTTGGATCCTTTCCTTCCAGAGGAGCAGCATTCATCAGAGGAACATTTTCCATATTCCCATTTGATGATATCTTGGGCTGAACATTTCCTCCGTCCAAAAGTGACTTCCGCATTTCCTTTAACTCGGTTCCCCTTTCAACATCATCCGGTACTCCCTTCTTTTTACAAAAATCGCCCTTGTAAGCTGCCAAAACAACCAACGCTACAAAAATTACTAACAAGACGATGAGAACAATCATCGATCCATTTCCCATCTTTGTGTCCTGCGATGATGCGTCTGCTATTTCCTGTTTTGTCTCAACGTTCTTTGTTTCATTCACCTCTTTGATGTCTGGTAAGTCAAAATCAGATTTATAAGGAACAGATCCATGCATCTTAGGTATCATTCCTTCCGCTTCAGAGGATTTCATTGGAATAACCGGCAGAAACTCCTCCTTCTCGATATCTGATTTAGTTTTATCTTCAGAAGTAGCAGTCGTCGTCGAATTATTTTCCCAGCTGCCAAATAATGTCTCAAACAAACTTTCCTCACCTGCTTCAGACTTTGTAACTTCAAAAACAGATTCATTTTCGATTTTTCCATAATCTATGTGTGGAACTCTAATTCCGGAACCTTCAAATTCATCATCGTCTCCAGATCCTTCGACTAAAGGAACTAAATCATCACTTGCAGTTGACTTCTCCGTTTCAAAAACTGTGGGACTTTCGGTAGCTGGTTTTTCATCTGTGTCAAAGAAGAGACCATCATCTCCTTTCAGTTTGCTCTTTTCTAGAGAAACTTCGACTGGGTTAACTGAGGTGGATTCCTCTAAATTTGATGTTGGTGGAGGGACTTCGAGAGGTGTTTCTGGTGCAGATGTTTCAGCTTTAGATATTTCAGCATCAAGGAGATGCAACGAAGAGTCAGTATCAAATGTTTCTGCAGATTCAGATGTCTCTGCTGGAGACGGTGTTTCCGGAGATGGAGTTTCAGCAATTTCAGGAGACTCTGGTTGTGAGTCTACATCTTCCAAGTCATCTTCCTTATCGTCGTCCTCGAGTGGTTCCTCCTCGCCAGATCCTAAGTCTCCTGAACCCTCACCATCCTTGACTATTGGTTGGTCCATCTGCATCTCTTTATCCTGTACCTCAAAATTACAAATTAGATTCGTACTGGGTTTCAGGAATGACTTTCCTTTAACTGAAATTGGACCTGTGCAAAGTGTTCTTTTAATGATTTTCACCCCTTTTTCTATCAACTTGTCCCTTGCTTTTAAAGTTGCACAATTACACTCCAGTGGATTTCCAGAGATGTCGAGAACTCTCAGATTTTTTAGATGAAGAACTGCTTGGGGAAGATGGTGGATGAAATTCCTTCGTAGATTGAGATAATGTAAATCTTTCAAGCCCTCCAGGGAACTAGAGTGTAGATGTTTGATGTGATTTTCAGCTAAATTTAAGGAAAATAGTTTCTTTAGCTGGAGAAAAGATCCGGGGTGGATTTCTTCTAATTCTCCTCCTGAGAGGTCGAGGTGCCTCAGGCTGGTTACGTTTTGAAAGGCAGCTGAGATTAGAGCTTTTTCGGCTACAGAAGCTTTCAGACTGTTCAGTTCGTAGGTGTTGATGTACCGGACGTCTTCTAAGTAGTGGCAGTGAGCAATTGTTCCATTTTTGAGACTGCAGAGACCTTCCACTGGCCTCCAGAAATCCAGGAGGAAAAGCAGGAAGAACCCAAAGAGATCGGACGACCGCATATTTCTTTTATTCTGATCTTTCTGAAAATAAAATAAAATAATTATTTTAGAGATTATTGTTTTAGTTCGTTTTTCCTTATTCGTCTCACACACTTATATAATATCAGATAACCATCCTTTAAAATAGCTTTTTGCGCTCGCGGAACAGCACATACTTTTTCAAACTACATTGCTCCTTTCTAGAACCTTTTTTTCAATCCACTGTCCAGAATTATTTTTCCAACTCTTATTTTTCCAACTCTTATTTCTACTCAACTTAATTAAACTCCCTTTTCTCATGCTCTCTTTCACAGCATTCCCTTCTTCAAATACTTATTTTCTAAATTATTCTAAATAATTCCTACCCCTTTTTAACACTCCTCTCATCCCTTCCCCAACCCCCTTTTCCGCCAATCATTCCTAAATTTCTTTTCTCCTATCCCTTGTTTCAACATTCGTTTTCCAAAACTTCTTTTCTAACCAAATATTTTCACAAATTTTTTGCATCCTCAAACGTGTGTTTGTTTGCCCTCGACCGCCTCCCCCCCCCCCCTCGCCTCTAAAATTTCACGACAACCTTCATCTTAAAATTCCAAGAAACCTCTTGAAATTCCTCTCTAAAAAAATGTCCGAAAAACCTCGCATACAGGTTACAGTTTCAAATACGCGATTGGCTTTAGAATGACGTGAAGTTGTAAGAAGAAAAACAAAATAATTGTTGCTCGTTATTTGCTAGTTAATGTACCTCCTATATAATGATATAATGAAGCTTCTTAGACTATAAACTGACTTGTTTAAAATGAAGATAGCAATAAATAGCTGAATAACAAAGAGCTTCTGTATTTAATTTGCATCAGTTATGCTATAACGTCAATCCAAAAAAAAGTAGTTATAGAGGTTAATGGCATTCAGTGATTAAAACTGATCGTCAGGAAAATCTGTCCAGAATCTGACCTCCTCTCTCTCACATATGATATGACAAATAATATTATTGTAGATATGTGTCATTGTGTACATGTGGTACAATAGTAAATATAATAATTTCTTAGTTTTTTAATTTTCTAGAAACCAACTGATCTCGCGTAGGCACCAAGTAAATATTATACAGCATTTACGTATAACTATCGCAACGAGAACAAGAAACTTTACTTTACTGTAAATTACCAGCTGATAAGAAATCCTTATCTAAATGGTGACACCAATGAAGCAAAAGCAGGTAGGTTCACAAATAAAAGAAGGAAAAATAATATAAGAAAAAATGCAATATGCAGTATGATTAATCATAATTTTTTACTTCACATGGAGAGTATAAGTTATCAATATAATTTGAAATAGTTTAACAGTAGGAAATTTTAATAGTTTAAGGAGTTATTATTAATCTTCTTCAATTCATTTTTTCCCCAGAAATCCAGAAAACTCTCAATTTCACTTTCTTTATTGTTGGTGAATTTCCAAAATGTTTATTGGCTATGAATTAATAGTGAGTAAAAGTGATAAAAAAACAAATGCTGAATTATTTTTTGTAAAAGTATGAATGAGGATAAAATAATGTCAAGAACAAAATTAAACCATATTTTATAGAAATATGATTTCGTTTACATACAATTTAAAAAAATCCTTTCCGGCATTCAAGATATTTTCTCGGATTGGTCCCTTTCTCGATGAAATGCGAGTTTCGAAGAAAAAGAAATCATTGCGTTCCAATTTTGTGGATCCGAAAAGAGAATGTCGATCTTTGAACTTTGAACACCTTTTCACAAAAGTCAACTGGACACAGATTCGCGATTCATGAACGCACTCTTTAAGACATAATATCATCTCGTCTCTAGCTTCGGCGCGGAGTCTTCACTCTTCTCTTGCCGGTTGATTCTATACATAGCAAGCAACTTTCGGTATGCTATTTGCACTATTTTGCATACTATTCACAAATGGCGACAAACTTTGACGTCAGCGCGATTCTACGACCATTTTAGCATCGAATAAAAGACGCATAATCAGGTATTTCAACATTATATATGCGAGAAATTGATAATACCACGAAACAATAAAGAATTATTATTTAAAAAATAAAAATACTGAAAAATTTCTTTTTATATATATAGAGGTAGGGGGGGGGGGGACTAATAAAATATACAGAAAAATATATACAATATATATGTACCGAATACACAAAAAAATAATTGCCAAAAATTCAAACTTCCCGAAGAATGCAAGATCCCGATGACCCATATAAAATATTTCCCGAATTAAAATAATATTACCAAAAAGGTTTATTATTAAATTGAAAAATGCGAAAATATTTATTAAAGAATGTAGAAAATTACAGAAATTTCAAATTCCAGAAACTTATTTTTCTTGAAAATATAAAATATACGAATTTTCAAATTCAACGCCATAATTTGAATTTCTGAAAATTTCTAATACCAGAAAATTAAAATTTTTGCAAGTATATTTTCTCTTGTATAAACTCAATTAAATTCTCATAAAAAGTAAATTGTATATTTAAAAAAAAACTTTTTATAACACAAATGCTTTAAATATTAAGTTAGAAATATATTATTATAAGATTAGTAGGTATAACATAATGATTGGAAATTATAATATCTCGTCGCTTGGGTACGTAAATAAAGTAATTGAGTGTTAGATTTAAAAGCAACTATAAAAATTTTAATAAAAAACCGTTTAAATTTATTCACGTAAATCTCGTCACGTAAATTTCTTAATAAGGAACTATTATCTTTGAAAGAGCTATTTCTAAATTTTATGGACTTTTTTATGATTATTCAGTCATATATTTATCCCGTCTTTTCATTTTTATTATAGTACTATTAAACTAAAATTTACCATTTTCATTCTTAACAGTAATTCTTCAATTTCAAAATGCAATTATTTTTTTAATTAGACACGTATTTTTCTATTGAAGTCAGCATTTGGAATTTTTTCATAAATTTCGGTACCTAAAGAAAAGGTGATTTTTGCATTCTTACTGAAGTCCTTGACACAGATAATTAATCATTAGCTATAATATTATATGAAATATTGCATCTTAATGTCCTGATAAATATTTCCTGGAGAAAAAAGTCTTTTGCAATGCAATATATGGACGCAGCTCTATATTTATATACTAATTGCGATTTTAACTAAGTGAAAATATCATTTATATAGATTATAGAATACTGATTTTAAATTTATTATTAAAAATATTGATTAATTGACTAAATTGATCAATTGTTTAAAAAATTAATTAAAATTAGGCCTTGTGCTTTATACAAATTTCGATCCAAATGAAAAAATCTGCGCGGAAATGAAAAATAAACTCGACCAAAGGAAAGAGAACGAAATATACTCACTTTTCGTTTACTCAGATGTGTGGTTTCAGGAAGAACGCGACTCCGGTATCATCTGTAACATTTCAATGAAAGTGCACTATGTGAAATTAGGTTTACATAATAAGCGATTATCATATTAATCTGCGTACGCATTAAAATTTTGCAAAATCGACTTTGAGGACATAGAAACTCGAGTTCCAGTTCAGAAATCTAATTATTATTTTCACATTACATATATTGTATTATATTGTATAAACTGACGTTGTTATTTATAATCTTCTTGAAATTGGATGCGAAATTTAAAAAAAATGCACAATTTCTATTAAAAGAAAGGCTACAGAAAATTGTATTTTATGGGATAGGGTTTATTTATCCTATATATCTTTATAAAAATAGTGTAAAGAAATGTATCGAAAATCTCGCATACATTGTTGTGATGAATGAATAAAATAAATATGCGTATCATTCGATATTTATCCTATTTTAAATAAATGTTTACTTTATATTATAGATCGTGATATACATTTATTTAAAATTAATAATCCTAAAACACGTCCGCACGTCTTATTTATCTCTTCTTTGCGAAAAGATGAGATGAACACTTTCTACTTCCGGTAAGCAGGGCCATTGAAATGCTCATCACATTGAATGTACTCTCATTAGAGTCTTAAATACGTGATAAAATGGACCAAGAAGCTGGAAATACCGTTAACCTTGAACCACTAAAAAATCTTCTTTGACCAAAGTCGTCATGCTCGTCTGCACTCGTTTCGTCGTTTTTGGTGTACGTTGTTGTAACTTCTCTCTAATCCACTCCGACTGATATGTCTCGGCACTCGATTGACTTGTTTATAGAATGCGGAAAGTACTTTATCTCCTTGTAATATATATATATATATATATATCGCTTACAGTGCATTACCGTTTTAATCGAAGGAAAGAGAAATTCGTCAACAAAATGCATCTTTTCTCAACCACGTTTCACATCCGTTTTCTATCCCTTTTCGAAAAGAGATCTAGAATAATCATTGCATTTTTATACAACAACTTTTTTATCAATATATCCTAAGAAAAATTTTAAACTGACCTACTTTCGCATCGAACAATTTCTAATACATATTCATTTGCAGCGTTCAACATTGAGTCATTTAATTTTTTTTAAATAAAAAATGACTAGAAATTAAAGAAATGTAAATTGAAGCATTCGGATGTTATCAAATTATAAATTAAAAAATTGGTCATATTTTAAATATTCGGGTTTTTTTAACATAACTATAGCAAACCATGTGTTATTGCAACAAACGCGCGATTATTTTGTTTTTTTTCGTAATACAACTTCAAGTCATTTCAAAGCCAATCAGAATTTGAAAAACATACATTTTAATGTATGCGAGATTTTCGAAATATTTTTAGAGGAGTATTTCAAGAGGTTTTTAGGAATTTTAAGGTAATTTAACGATTTTTAAGTGATTTTTATGAAATTCAAATTCGTTTCGCGAAATTTCTTGATTCGATGTTTTTCCGGGATTTTACTGCCATTTTTTAACAAATGTCCAGCAGTTAAAAAACGACTTATTAATTTTATTTATCTCTGAAATGTTTTCATTCAATTTCAAATCATATATATATATATGTAATCAGAAGAGGAATTTCGTAATAAATTTATATAATTAAAATCAGCTCAAAAATCATTTTCATTAAATTCAACGACCAAACCATTCATTGACAAACACCGTAAATACCGATTTTAAAACCTGAAAGAATCTCATTGTTCATTCTTATAACGGTGCAGCAGCTCTGAACTTGACTTCCGTGTCCAATGCCTTATTCAATTTCAAAGAAATTCAAATACAGTAAAGTATTTTATTTTCATTAGCAAGGTGGCCAAAAACGCTCAAGTCACGCCCAAGAGTCAATTGTCTTTGAATGAGTAACCGACAAAACTGCATCCACTTACAAGAAATAGAATTCAAAAAAATAAATAAAGTCACACAAAAAGTTATACATCATATAAAATAAATAAATATAAAATAAAAATATTTAAAATACTCCAATATTCTTAATCATTCAATTATTTATTACAGAGTTATACGGATCAACCAAAAACGGCAGCAGTAGGAATGTTGGAGAGTAAAAGAAAAAAAAATAATTGCGGCACTCGCTAAGTGACGCAAAGAAAAGAAACGGTAACATTTAGGATGAGAATTCGAGGTCGATAAAAATCGACAAGTATATAGAAGTCAAGGAGAAAAAAATTACCTGCGTTGAAGAAGTGACTTGCAAATTTTTCTAGGACGGCTAGCTAATACGAGTAAAAGAGTTTTTTATAAACTCTGTTATCACTGCTTCAATTTATAGTCCCAAAAATGTATGAAAACTGTGAGACCTAAAAATAAATACAAAAAATATCAGGCCCAAAATAAGTACAAAATATAAGGCCTGAAATGTAGGAAGTAATATGTAAGAGATAAATCACAATCCACCAAAGAACATTTTAAAATAAGGAGCCAAAAAATCTAAGACACAAAAAATTAATTCAAAATATCTAAAAATAAATTAAAAAATTTAAGACCCAAAAATAAGTTCCAGAATGTAAGGCTTAAAATGTGGAAAATAATAATAAATCCAACAAATATTGCAAAAAAAGTCCTAAAATAAGAAGTTAAATAATTAGGGCAAAAAAATAACATCCAAAATCATTTTGTGAAAAAGTAAGTCTGCAATTTAAAATTGATCAAATCTTCTATGTATAAATGTGTCCAGCTGGACGCGCGGAGCTTTGATCACACAAGGAAAGCAACGGTTGGCTCGGTTATAATCAGATGGGTGGTGCCGCTGTCGTATTTATATGATTTAATGACTAAGAATAAAAATTATAAAAGTTTTCGAAAAAAGTATTACCAAAAAAAAAAAAAAAACTATTTAAGTTAATTTAACTAATAACTATAAATTGAAAAATTTTTTTTTGCTAGTTTCCTCAAGATTGCAATCTAGAAACATTGTAAATGAAGAAGTCGTATCAGAAGAGTGGGCGGGAAATTTGAGGAGAGAAAATGATATCTTCAACATTGGATCCGAAGACTAGTAAAAGAAAGGACTGGTTTAGCTAGATTGATATCGAGAATATTCAGCCTTGCGGAGAAATTATTTATCCGTATCCAAAGTTCACTCTAGACACACGCACTATACTACGTTAAAAACTAACCTAGAGCTATTTTATGATGAGAAACTATTTTATAATATTTGAAAATTATTTTAAAATAAAAATTTTAAATCATAGTATGTACTAAGGAGGTGCCTTGAATATAATACTATATAATATTATATACTCTTCTTTTCAAATCGAGTCCGTATTTCTCACAAATAAAAGCTAGCAGTTTCTTGTGTCAAGAAGATATGTACTTCGTATGCAATGGAAGCTTAAGGCTGTGCAATATCGCAAACATGTATTATTGTACAATTTATTATAACTACAGATAAACCGGACGATCCTGAAAAAACTGATTTAATCATTTCTCTTGACACATATTATAACTCAGGAAAAATGTAGATTAACGAGACCTGCAACCGGGCGCTTCTACACGTATACTTAAACTTCGTGTTTAAACTTTATATTTTATATACACATATAATATGTAATTAAAATTTAATTTAAAAAAATAATCAGTTTTATAGGAATAACAGTTACTCACTGTTATGAATCTTAAAAATTTAACCAATTTTTCAAACATAATATACATATAATACAAATTTGTTTGGAGCTTACAAAATTAGAAAAAAAGGCAGGATTAGTGCTATTTTAATATTTTTATATATTAATAGAAAATAAATTAATCATTTTTTCTACTTTAAAGAAATAATTTAATTTTCTTGTCAAGTTGTAAGTATACCAATTAGTTTGATAATAAACGTTTGGAATAATTAATCTCTTAAATATTGCTTTTGGTTCAGTCCAAGTTCAGTTCACTCCGTATTAGTGTGATTTATTTTGCTAGCCATAGTTTATTATTTAAATTGAACTCATAATATTATCCTCGTTAATCAGAAATGGATTAGATTGACCCTTCTAATTGTCAGTATAAGACAGCGGAAGAACATTAAGATAAAGAAAGTTCTGTGAGAAATTTGACAGGGGAAGTCCCCTAAATATAGGAGAAGTCTCGCAAACAGCATAGAGACTTAAAAAACCAAAAATGTAATTTTTTATAAATCACGTTAATAATTACGTAATCAAGTAAATATTATTGTGAACGTGATAAAAAGTTGTAGCAGCTTCTCTTAGGAGGAAAATTTCCTTTTTTAAGATTTACACGTGTCTACGGAGCACAAGAGGCCAAGGATTGAGCAGAGCGATGAAAAAAGATGGAGCGACTTGTAAGTTGCACTTATAAACAAGTCGATCGAGTCCACACGCGTGACTTTCCAGTACAGAGAATATGTACGTAAATAGAACAAATGGAACAAGTAAAGTATACAGCACTCAGATCAACGGCCATGCTCCCTCGACTATACGCATATAATATATATATATATATAATGTAGCATGCACCGAGATCAGACGACCTTCTCATGTGATCTTGTAATCTTTTGCCATTCAAGCCAACGAATCAAGATTCTGCATACAAATTTTCTGTATTACAAATCTCCTCTTTTCAAGCACGTAGCCTTACTCGAATTTGGTTGAAGCCGGAAGTGGCGACCCTAGAGCCGGATGTCACAACCAGGAAACGAAATATACCTTGGTAGGTTTTTTAATTTTGGACTTTTTTATTACGCTAGTAGTAGAAATGTCAAGTTTATATAAGATGGATTCTCTTTAAGATTGATATATAAAATTATAAGTATAATAATAAATAATATAATTATAAATAAATATATATATATATA
>UCOH01000317.1:0-88441 GCA_900474275.1 Synergus japonicus
TATATATATATATATATATATATATACATATAAACATAATTAATACCGCAAGTTTAATTAATGAAAATTGTACCTAAATATCAATAAATACTGCTGGCAGGCAGAGGCGAAAGTAATTATTATCTCATCTTGTTAAATCAATTTTAATCATTATTAGTTGAAATAACTTGCAAGTGTACAAAAACTTTGCATTATCATTAAGTACGTGGAGCCAATTATTTAAACAATAGAGTGCTTTAGATAGAAATTTTGTCCTAGTTTAAAAAAAGATTGATTTATTTTTAATTGCATGTAATAATACTCTGTTTCTGATAAATGTCCCACCCCTGAATTAAATTAGAAATTTTCATTAAGATGCAGAGAGAGAGAGAGAGAGAGAGAGAGAGAGAGAGAGAGAGAGAGAGAGAGAGAGAGAGAGAGTTGATTAAAAATAATTGTGGACTTAATAGTTCTTTCAAAAGTGAAACTCAAGATTATTTTTGATTCATTATAAATAATTTTATTAAATCTTCGTTTACTTTTCGTTCCAGCAAAATCTACTGCACTGGAGAATTACTGAAGACCGTTCAACTCTCAAATATCTATAAGGATAGTAAGACTTTCGTCGATCTCGTTCAACTGAATGACCCAGAAATAACTCTGAAAAAGTAAGCTAAAAAGTTCAGTTCCGGTAAAGTGATCAACTTTCGTGAAGAATTTAATTTAAACTCTTTCGTATCTATATATAATAACTGTATATTTGAAAAGCAAGAAACAGTTACTCTTTATAGTTATTTAATGAAGAATTATTAATTAGTTCAGATTTCAAGTACATATTGAAACTAAAATATTATTCATAATTTCTTCACAGATTTGATGAGTTGATGAAAAAAACTAATAATAATCCAACTCAAGAAGAAGTAAAAGCTTTCATTAATTCAACTTTCGTTGATGAAAGTGAATTTGAAGAGTGGATTCCGACTGATTTCGTAGACGAGCCATTGATTTTAAAGAAAATTCAAGATCCAAAATTTAGATTATTTGCAAAAGAATTAAATTCGATATGGAAGACATTGGCTAGAAAAATAAAACCAGAAGTGGCTGCTCATCCAACCAGACATAGTTTAATTCCAGTCAAAAACGGAATTATCATTCCTGGAGGCCGCTTTAGAGGTTTGTTTATGTATAAATCAATATTTCAGATATTTTCTATACAATTTTAAGGAGTTGAATCTTATTTCAAAGAATTTTAAGAAATTACAAAATTTTTAAGACTTCTAACAATTACGAAGGACTAATGAAGAAATTGTATATGTATCAGTTACAGATTTTTCAATCCTTTTGAATCAGAAAAAGTTCTTTGATATTGTCTGAAAACCCATGAAATTCTTCAAAATTTCTAAAATTCTGTGAAATTTATTGAAATCATAAAAATATAATTAATTGAATATTATCAATAAATCATAATTAATTATAAATAATTGGCAACTAGAATACTACTACTGGGACAGTTACTGGATCATCAAAGGTCTCCTACTGAGCGATATGGTAGAAACAGCGAGAGGAATGATCGAAAATTTCTTGAGTTTTATCGATACTTATGGATTTATGGCAAATGGTGGAAGAGTTTATTATCTTATGAGAAGTCAACCACCTCTTCTAACTTACATGGTACGTCTAATTTTGAATATTTTCACAGTAATTCTTTTAGAATCTCTGATCTCAAAAACAAACGATTTATTCTTTATTTTATCCTGGGGGTGAATTTTTACTTTGTGCCCAGTTCCAAAGCGGAATAAATGATTGGTTATCAGAAACCTTAATCGGACAATAAGTATATTAGGGAATGATGAAGTTAAACCCTAGGGAATCGACCTGAATTTTTTTTTTATTTCAAGGTTACGGAACCTAAAAATCCCAGCATTGTTAATCGAAAATCAGAGTAGAATCTATATATCGAAAGGGATTTGATTCTCTTTAAATTTTAAAGTGGGGGTGTTTCAAGTACCATTACCCCATATAGAATAAGCACTGAATTTTATAACACTACGAAGAAATACAATTTGAAATTCAATGATAATTTCTCAATTTAAAGTAGTTTGTAACTATTTCTTTGTAAAACTAAAACTAGTAGTTTACGTATTTTTAAAGTAGATACATATTATGTATCTATGAAAAGAAACTTGATTGAAAAATAAAATACTAAGTAAACAATTCTTAAAGTCGAGCTTTGGTGGCGCCTTTTAGATAAAAAGAAGTGTCAAAAGTTTCTACGAGGGTCGATAACTTTAGAATACTATGTATACAGAGATCTGGAAAACTAGTTCGAGTCCTCTAAAACTTTCATAATGGATTTTCAGCAGGCGTATAAAGACTTACTGGCCAACTCTCATTCTCTTTCTCTCTACCCTACGTCTTATAATGGAATTATTATACCAATTCAAAATATTATTACCTTAATTCATTGAATTAACGATCTTCGGTTGATCTTAAATTTAAAAAAATATCAACCGGTTAATTTCCCTAGAAAAGACTCAAGTTTCTAAGTGAAGGGATCAAAGTTCTTATGAATTAAAAACTTCGAATTGAAAAAGATTTTTATAAAAAGTTAAATTCAAAAAAATGTTTAAGTATTAAAAAATGCAATTTTCAATTAATCAATTGTCCAATTTCATGTTTTAGGTAAAAAATTACATAGATGTTACACAGGATTATGCCTTCATGAAAAAAGTATTACCTATTCTAGATAGGGAGTTTGAATATTGGGAACAAAAAAAAACTATCAATGTTATTCAGAATGGTAAAAGCTACAAAATGGCGCGATACTACGTCCAAGGTGACGGACCCAGACCTGAAAGTTATCGGTAATTTCATTTTATTACATTTAGATGTGATATATACTAACTGAAATTGATAATTCTAACTCATATTTCATATACAGAGAAGATTACAAATTGGCAGAATCTTTGGCTACCAACGCAGCGAAACAAGAACTGTACGAAAATTTAAAAACAGGCGCAGAAACTGGTTGGGATTTCTCGGCACGTTGGTTCATTTCTCCCACTGAATTGGGCCAAAGTCCTCATCGCAATATTTCACATATTGCTACAAAGTACATCATCCCCGTGGATCTAAATGCCTTCCTTGAGAGAAATGCCAGACGTCTCAGTAAATTCCATATTATTGCAGGAAATACTTTCGTAAGTTCGAATAATTACATTTCATCTATTGAAGTTTAAAATCATTGAAAAAAATTTAATTCATTAAGACCATGTATTAACGAACCAAGTTGACCGATTCATGAGGAATTTTTTTTACCCATTGAAACACAATTTTTCTCTGGGCTCTTTTATTTAAAGTCAATTGCGGTCAGAACTATCAGCCAGTGTCGAAAGCTTTAGATTTATTTGATTTTTGTGAAAAACTATATTGAAGTTTGAGTTTGCAAACATTGGAAAAAGTTGTTTTGAAAATGATCCAAATTGACAAATTTAAGAATTCAGTAACTCTAGAAAAGACAATGATAACCCACGAAGTCTCTTCTTCATAAATGTTTTTCAATTTTAGTTTAGAATTTTCAATTATCAGTTTCAAGGCCGATGGAAGAAAAATATTTAAAACGTTAACAACTTTGTTTTTAACAGTAAACAGTGAACGTATAACGTTAAAACTTAATTTCATATGCAATTTCCGAGTCACATCGTTAAATTTTAAGTGGTACTTTTAAATGGTTTAATACTTCAATTTTACATTTTAACTAGCGTCACTTTTGCTTCACGAAGACATTCAGTGTTAATTTTACAGCTCTAAAAAAAAATCTTGGAGCTTCAGTCTCTGCATTTTATTAAACATTCCTAAATTTTCAAAATTAAAATTTTTTAGAATACTTGAAAAAAGGTTTCATACATTTAATAATAAATTTCGACAATTTTACAATTCGGAAATTTGTATTTTCTCTATTTTTCGTCGTCAATTTCTAATATAAAAAGAAATAACTCAAAACAGAATAAATCTACATTGATTAAAAGACTAAGTGGAACAGAACACTTCCCTTTAATCTGCTCCACATCTGGAGTAATTCAAATAAGTGGATGCGAGCTTAAACGGGTTGTGTCCCACTAGTATTCGAGATTCTGAGGTCTCAAAGGATTACTGATTTTCAAATAGAAATCTAGATTATAAAATTGGAAATCCTCTTTCTTTTTAACATTAAAAGATATAAATTATATTCGTATATTCTTAAAAGTTGGCGTATCGGCTAAAGAACATGATAAACGTAAAGATGAAATCTAATACCGTTTCATGGTATTAAATTTTAGCCCTAAATATCTTTGAACGCTCATAAATGCTTATTTATTACGTTCGCAAGAAAAGCTCTTTTCAAAATTATTATCTCCTTACACCATAAAGAAGAAACCAATATTACGGATGAAAACAGCTATAAATATTCTTCAAACTGATCAATTTTCCGACTGGTTGAAACGTTGACAATGCATTTTATAATATGTATCAAGTTTCCCCGTCCTTTGCATAAAGAGAAACGAAAAGAAACAAAATTTTAAGGAATTTAAAACTAATTCAAAAGAGTTTATGGATTATCAAGAGATTTCAAGTATTTTAAACAAGATATTGTAAATTTCTTGAGACAAGACGATTAAAACAAATTTCGTGGTTTTTTTTATTTTTAGAAATCCATATACTATAGACAAATTGCTGACAGGTATCGACTTGGAATTCAGACTCTTTTGTGGAATGAAAAGGATGGAATTTGGTACGATTATGATATGAGAAACAACAGGCAGAGGAACACCTTCTATGCTTCTAATTTTGCTCCTTTATATACTAAAAGTTACGATATCAAGTATAAAACACAGTATGCAGAAAGAGCTGTAGAATATATCAAGAAGAAAAATATAACGGACTACTTAGGTGAGAATTTATAATATTAATTTTAATTTATGTTTTTCCGTTTTCACCATGAAGCTTTTCATCAAATCTTCACCATCGAAAACCTGTTAAAAATTCAAATTTATAGAGAAAGTATTGAAATTGAAATCCAAATAAAATTCAATTAGATAAATGTGTTTCGGTAAGTCATTGTACACAATTTGTTGATTCAATCATAATCTTAAGAAAACAATTCTGATAGCAATATGGAAACGAACATGTGACATAATCTATATGGAAGGGTAATTCTATTGTTTGAGATCCTCTCACGATTCGCAGATTATAATCATTAAAATGAACAAACAGGAGTATAACAGACATTTACGCACACTATAAATTTTTTTCAGAAATAAAAACCTTCTTTTGTTGTATTAATTATAATATTTTAAAAAATCTATACCCCTCGAATAACTTGAACCACTATATTTTGAAGAAATGCACAAATTTTTATTGCAGCAAATAAAAATAAAGTTAACCTTCTGCCGGGATGCCCTGCTTGTAACTGGAATCCGGCCGGGGTACCCGGTCGGATCCTGGTCGGTTTTGTCACGCTCCTCTGGTCGGGTTCCAGCCGGGTTACTCGGATTACCCGGTCAAATCCCGGATACAAATAGGGTAACCCGGTCGAAAACCGACCTGTTTTTGGCAATGCAATATATAATGAAAAATTAAAAAAAAAATTCTGTTTTAAATTATGTTTCAAAAAATGTTTTTATTTGCAAAAATTGCAATTAGGAAATTTAGTGTTATAATACTAAATAATTGCTAAATTATTTGTGGCCCGTTTGGCCGAACTATCCCGGTTTGACCCGGTCGGATTCCGGCCAGAAACCTTCTTCTGGCCGGGTCAAACCGGGCTATTTCCACACGGGTGTAGAATTCTACAATTAATTAGTGCAATTAATTGCACTCTAGAAAAGATTCGAACTCTTAAAACCTTCCTAATTCATACCCTTTGATAAAAATTAAAAACCAATTATCCTTGCAATTGTGAACATTTGTTCTTTGCGTATTTTTATTTATGTTCTAATTGCAAAATCTGAGAAGGGATTTGTTAAAGTGGATAAAGAATATCACGTTTTCTTAGAATCTTTGTGCTTTTTGCTAACCCTGCATTCGATGTGGGCTATTTCTATTAGTCGTAAAGATCACATGGTTCCAAGTGAAGTACATAGATATGAACATCCCCTTTGTCGGAGCTTTAAAGGACGGACACAGTGATCCAAAGCTTCAGCTTTTATAGGACTGTTCAAGAACTACGACAAAGTCCCCAATAGTAAGCGAAGTGAAATTTTATTGCCATTCCAAATGTACTGGAGCACAGATAAACATGGCATGGCACGCCACATGATTAGTGCAAATCAATTTCTTGCTTTGATTTTTAGAGATCAATTATTTCAATTTCATAATACTTTGTCTCTTGTCCATCATTTTTATCATATTATTATATAGCTTTTATAGTTCATTTAACCGATTTTATAGTTATAAAAAGATTTTGAAGGATTTTAAAGATATCAATAAGAGATTTAATGTGATTTTAAATAAATTTTCAATATAGGAGGATCAAACATTTCCAGGAATTTAATATCATTTTGAGAATTTAAAAATATTTTCAATAAAGTCGAAGGATTTTAAGGATTTTCAACAGGTTTCTCGGAAGTTTTATTCTGAATGTTTTAAAAGCAATAAATTTTTCATTAATAGGCGGAACTCCTACATCATTAGACGAAACTGGAGAACAATGGGATTTCCCAAATGCTTGGTCACCACTGCAGTCTATGGTGATACTTGGTCTTCGCGAAACTGGGTGGAAACCAGCTCTTGATTTAGCTTACGAGTTGAGTACGAGATGGCTAAGATCTAATTACGAAGGATATCTTACCTACAAAGAAATGTTCGAGAAGGTATGTACAGAAATTTTGAACTCGCTTATCAAATGAAATATTGTGTACAACTACATTGACTGAACCATAAATATGAATTATTTCATTTACCCAATGGAACTTTAGGGAATTGTTGATTCAAAACAAAAAACAATAAATAGTAGGGTCACCCTACTACTATTTATTTCTTCATTTAAATTTTATAAAATTTAAGCAGGTGATCTTCGTTTATTGTCACGACATCACTTTTTTATATTCAATATATAAAGTGGATCAGATTCACCTGATATAAGAGACTGATTTTCTTAGAGAAGGAAAAAGGACATTGAATTTCATAGGACCTATATTGATCCGTGACACACTCGTGTAATTCCAATGATTCCAGGACTGAAGTGATTGGAAAAGAGTACGAACGGTCGACTTGACAAGAAGAAAATTCTCGATCGAGTGAAAAATGACACCCGATCCGTTTCTTCCCCGTCTACATTCGCATTTTCTCCACCTTTTATCGCGTATTTTTTATCATAAATTTTGGAACGTGTCGTATACGAATAGCTTTCTTCACGAATCTTATTTCATGTATTGTTGCTGTCCATGTCCCTTTGCGTCTGTTCCCACTCGGCTCTTTCAGCTTCCACATTCCTCGGCTCCATATATTTTTCCTAAGATATTGCCAAAATTGGCACCTGAATCTGAATGACCCCCCAGGGTTTATGAAAGAAATTCTCTCAAGAATCTGAAGAATCTCGGTGTCAGAACCTAAAACTGAAAGATAGACGCACACTTTATGAAATTCTGATTCTGAATTCTGAGCAATCAAAAACCCTTTAAATTTTTTTCATTTTCCTATATGTTCTATAAAAGTTTAAGAGACTAAATTGCTTGTTAGTAGAGAAAAAGTATGAGATAAGTTTTTATTGACAGGAAAGGATAGAAACAAATGGCCTGTTATGTTCGTCTTTCAGGAAAGTTATTTCAATCTTTTCGAAGTCAATCGAAAATTGTAACTTGCGTAATTTGTACCAATGATCGTCAGAGACTCAGAGATGTTTCGAATGGGGTGAACCTTTTTCCTTGGACCGAAATCTTCCGAGTCTCATGTTCAAGCAGGGTACCATAAGTTTATTCGATAAATATATAAAGTTGTCAGAACTTTTAGACCCTCTTATGCTGACCCAATCCCAATGTCAAGGGAAATGAAAATATTGAGGATATTAAGAGAAGGAAACGGGTACTTTTTCCCTTATGTTGGACTCCATTGGCTAAACCAGAAATAATTAGAAATACAAAACCAGACGATTGGGGTGTGAAACATTGTTTTATTATTTTCTTCCACGTGGAGTTTAGCTAAATTGGAAAATCGATAAGAAAGTTGAAGGAACATTACAATGCAAGATTAAAAGTGGAAATGGGGGAGAAATGTTTTATTACGTGTGTAGAATTAAAGAGAAAAGTGTAATTTCAATATTATATGAGGCAATTTAATTAGAATGTATCGAGGTTTGTAATTTGCAAATTTAAAATTCATATAAATTAATTACATAATTAAAAAATCAAAGCAAGTATATCTAATTTATTTCAAATGAAATTCCACATGAATTTCACTTAGAACTTTTGAAAAGTTTCGTTAACATCCAATATATTAAAAGATAAATGATTTTTAAATTGACGATCATTATTGTAATTGAATTCTATTCTAATTAAATCCTCTCGCTTTCGCTGCGCAACCGATTGAAAAAATTAGCTGAATTATAAATCCAAAAATGAGAAAAGGAAAAAAGATATACAATCTTCGCAATGTCTCACAGCGTGTTCTGGAAGCTTGATTCACAGCGTGAAACATAATTAGTAGAGATACAATGGGAGGAATCAAGTCACCGTTTATTCATAAGTTTTTTGTTGATGGGAGCAGTAGTACACCGAGAGAAAAAAGCAAAACGACGAGAGTTTAAAGGAGGTAACAAGAGATGTATTTCAAGATAACGGAAATTGAGATTACTGGGGCGCTCTGCACATCGAACAAAGAGTAATCTCCTTCTTTAGTTATAAGGTTTAATTAACTTCTTAGTTAACTTTTAAACACATTACCAGTTTTGTTTTTTTCATTATTCTTCTTAATTCTACACATGATGGTAAAAATATTCTTTTATTTCTTGGAGTATAGATTTTTTTCTGCTACAAATCTATCATTGCGCAAATTGAAAGGTGTCAATTCGTTAAGCAATTGCGAGGAAGAGAGATAAAATAATAGGAATTGGAAAAATGAAATACTTCTTTTTTAACTTAATATTCCTGATATCTCCTTCAAATCAAATTAAACCTTCAGTAAAAGCACCGAGTTTAATCGGGTTTTAATATTTAATCATTTATTTGCTGTTATTCAATTTAATTTATTGCGCTAAATTTGAAAATGGTATGATTTTGAATACTTTAAATTTGGAACTTTGTAGGATCGAATTTAAAATAATGAGAAACACGAAAAATCTCGTAGTAATTATAATTTATTGTGGCAAAATACATTGTTGAGGATCTATTTACCTCAGAATGCACAAATGACAATTCACATTGTCGTAACTCGGAACACCTATTCAGCAAGACATGAATGCACCAAAGCTAGAAGCTGGTATGAATATCAAGAATGATGAGTGCTACTTGCGAATTGTCATTGATAAGATTAAATAGGGGATGTAACTTAACGAAGCCATAATATAAAATATAAAGAAAGGCATATTAATGATATTATATCCTAAACAATAATAATACATTTTTGTCTTCGATTTCGAAACTGTGGCTATTTAATTTTGAATTAATCTTTTTAATTTATAAATTTCTAATTAAAAATCATAATTGACTAACATCTAGAAAATATTTCAAAGCATTCCACTCAAATTTTGCAAAATTTCATTATATTCTGAAAATGTAAACGTTTTTTCTAACGAAATAGTTAATCATGCGCGCATCTTAACCTCAGAACTTGATTATATAATTTCCTGCGGTTGGTGTCTTCTCGCTAGGAATAAATCGTTTGTCCCCTCGAATTCCTAATTTGCATCCGCAAATATTCCCTAAACGTAGTTTATGATTAAGTGGTAATTAAGTTTGGCAAGCTGGATAAAGAGTTTTTAAGAGTAAAAAACAATATTTGTAAAGACGTGCAAATATTTTCAGTTGACTCTGGAGACATTTTTTTTTCTCGTTGCCAAGAGCGCAGAGATACGATTAAAATGAAGCTACAGAAGAAAATTGAGATAAAAATAATTTCTTGAGTGCCTTCAAGAAAACCGCGTGATTTAATGGTTTGCTTTCTGTGAAAGTAATTCCCTGTGGATATCGTGGACGGAATAGAAGATGTTATGATTTTTTACGATTTTCACCTCTTAAGATTTTATATATATATATATATATATATATATCTGGAAATACGAGCGCGAGCTTTAATATTGTCCTCTATGTATTCAAGCTGAATATAGATAGACATTTTAAATGAGCTCAAAACTAAAATTCGACAGTTATAAAATAGGCTAGTTCTGAAATTACCGTGGATAAAAAAGTTGCGAAACGTGAGTTTTTAATGCCAAAATGGCACTTGTACCACTCATAAAGTTTTCTTAGTGATTCCTTTAAAATTTTACAAGCGACGTGTGGTGGTTAATCCACTTTCGATTGTAAAACGACGCAAAAGAGAAAACGACTATTGCAGTCAGTGAAGATTAAATCTGGAAATGGCACTTTACAAAAAGGTGCCAATTTGAACGTGCTAAGCGATTAATACTTGCAAAGTCATGATTCGTTCGATTTTTGATGCATGAGTTTTGACTGTTAATAATTCTCGACGATGAAAAACAATAGAAGCAATAAAGTAACCCTTTCTTGAATCGCATTGTCCCATATTCCAAATAAAGCGGGGCTAGATAAAGGCGACCATTAGCTGCAAATATATTTCCTCGTAAATTTTGCAAGCCCGCAGCACGTTTACCACGAAATCGGACCAAAAAGTTTTGCAAAATGAAACTCGCTGCTGATCGAGGTCAACTCAAACAATCAGTTTCCTTTGTTTAGTGAGTTGCATCTGAAAACTGAGCAAATTGGCCCAGCAGGTCACGTATATAATATGCCTTTCTGCTATATGAAGTAGAAGAGTTTCTTCACCCATTTCATTCTGCGATTCATGTTCAAAAGTTTATACGTTTTCTTATAATTTGAGTCTTTAAAATAGAACAAAAGGTTCATCTTATTATTATATCAAAAATAGGTGAGAAATAAATGAAGAAAAGTTTTATAATCCTAATTACGATATTTTATTCAGCATATTCATTATCTGAACAAATATTATAACTGTATTTTTTCGCTCTGTATTATGATTATTATCTTCTTTATTAATTATAAAAATATTTCAGTACGATGCTGTTAGGCCTGGAGTTTATGGAGGAGGAGGAGAATATATAATTCAATCAGGCTTTGGATGGACAAATGGAGTGGTATTTGAATTATTAGATATTTACTGTTCTGCTACTTCCAATGACAATGTCATCGTACCAAATATAAATTGCAAATCCGTCTTTACCTAAATGGTAAGCTTATTATATAAAAATGAATTTATAAATTAAATCACGATTTCAATCTGTGAAAAATCTACTAGAAATCAGTGAAAAGTCACTGAAACTATTAAAAATTACAGTGGTTTTTTCACTACAGAAAATTATAATTTTTTTTATCTATTAATTTCAGATTCTGGATAAAAAAGTCACCATATGTACAAGAAAATCCACTGGTCTTAACTTAATATAATTTTAAGCACACATTCAAATCAACGACTAATTACTTGAGTTTCAAAAACAATGGGAATAATAAAAACTCTGCTAGTCTAACAGGATTCAGATGATCGAAATTAATGCCGGCGTATTAACTTAATCGCGTCTGAAGGGGCTATAGAATCTAAAATTTCTAAATCTATTTTTGAAGCAAATTTGATAATTCAGATTATCAAGTTAAACTAATGAGAATTTAACTTTCAGGCGGAACACTAGTTAAAGGATAATTATATTAATTCTTGAGATTGGAAACAAATTCTAATCGATATTTATGATATGTGAATATTAAAAGTGAAAACTGGATTTTCATTAAATTAATTTATGTCGTTGACGACTTAATTAATTATTATTATACTTACTTAATTAATGGTTATACGTAATACGAAAGCTTCGGATTTAAATAAGGATTGGAAATCACACACCTTGACATGAAGTTTTTCATTTTCATAGTAATTTATATTTAAAATATAGGAAAATATTATTCTACTTTCACTTTCGGGGTTTAAATTGTAAACGTAAAGTGCCTTAATATTAAAATGAATTTTTCAAAAATGATAAGAGTCGAAAAAGTCACATGATCCGAGGCCTGTACTTGATATACATTTATACTTCTCAGTATTTGAATAACACTAATTATTTATTCTAACTGTAGAATAACTCTCAGCTGTTGTATTTTATACATTTTTCTGAATGTTAATTTATGATAAAATTGACCCGTTTATGCGTAATTCAATAGTGGATATATTTTGTATAATTATTCTACTGTGATATCGCATTTAAGTAATTCAGTTTCAGTCTATTGCAAAAGTTACTTTTCATACAATGGCCAATACTACAAAAAATTATTCAGATTTAATCAAGGTATGTAATTTGTAATGTATAATAATGCGCTAGTTATTTAATTATTATTATATCTGCTTTATTAAGCTATATATATATATATATATATATTCTTTATTGAATACACAATAAATCTCCACAGTTTTGTTTTTATCGTTTTATTCTACTTTGGAATGAGCAATATATCTGGGATTTATTGTGAATAAATTATGTTTCTATTGGAAAATATTAAATATGTTTCAAGTAACGATATATAAAATAAATTATGATGAATATGCATACACCTTTTTTTATTTAACACAAAACACTATATTACAATCCTATTATTCTTATTTCGATCAAAAATTGATTTGCCTACAAATACTATAGATAAAACATAATATTAATATTCGTTTTTGCAAAATAATCACGTGCATTAATGTCGAACACTGTACGCAGTAGGGCTCTTAGATTTCCGCCAGTGTTTTGTTCATTAATCCCATAACTGTACTTTAGTAGAGAATTTGGCCGCTATGCTTCGTAAGACAATGTCGTCTCGAAAGAGAGTTAAATCTCTGATGTTTTAAAAAGTGGCGAGTAACAGAAGAAAGCATACTTACCTGGCGCAGAGGCTACCGTGATCATTAAGGCGGTTCCTCCAGGGTGAGGCTCTTCCATTGCACTACGGTTGAGCTGACCCTTGCGAATATCCCTAATGTGGATATCTCGGGCGTATAATTTTTGTTAGTCGGGACTGCGTACGCGCTGTCCCGGATAAGTCAATTTCAAACAAAATTTCTTTTAGAGAAAACCCAATTTTGAAATATTAAAAAAATATTACCAAATAAAACTTATAAATATTTACAGTACTTTTAATAATATAATAGTTTTATTTGTGATTACTTCTTAATTCATATATTTAAACTTTAAAGCAAATGGCCAATCATTAGAGGGGAGACACAACCATCTTGTACCCAATATCTTATTGTTTTAATTTTTAATTGGAAATTATTTTTTCTATTATAATATTAAGTCTAAATTTGCAGAATTAAAAATTTTTTCATTAGCTATAAATAAATTTTTCGCTTTACTGTACAATATATTTTTATAGACCCTGACACTTTCAAAATTAAAACGAGTGAGAGTGAAGAGTTTTTACATTTTTAGTAAAATTTAATTTCAAACACTATTTACATTTCTTTATAATAGATTTCCAAGTATCATAATTTTAGGCGATAAATAAACCAAAGTAAAAATTTCCACGTTATATTTGTTAGTATGTGGATTACGCACCATCTGATCGATTATGCGAGACTTTTCCAGAATGTCTAGACTGAACTTTAATAGAGTAGTCACAAAAAGAAGATAAGTGGATTATCATGGACAATATGATGCAAGTCATTCTGTAGAAACATGTTAAAATAATATATGTAATAAAATTGTTAGTCTTAATTATAACGATGTAATTTCCGTATTTTACAAATCTGAATTAAATTATTGAAATGAATTAAAAATCATGAAAAGTTACTTTTTAAATTTTTTCGGTTTTTCTAAAAGATTTTCAACTATTTTCAATAATGAGAATTTGAGTTAGAAAGTAAAAATAATGGTATTAGTTTTCTCAAAATAAAAAATTCAATTAAATTCAAAAATTCAAATTTTTTTCGAAACATGAAGCACACTTTAGATCAAAGTAGAAACTTCTACTGAAACATTACTTAATTTTTTCAAATCGCATTAATTACTTAATAACATCTGCAATCATTTTCATTACAAATTTTTTATGATTAACTCAATACTATATATATGTAAATGAGTAATGATGAGTCATTCATCGAATCGAATCAAAGAAACGCATCACGTGACCATGAATCAAAATGCACAACTCATTCAAAAATGGCGCCTTTCAAAAATCGCTAATCATTTAGACGTTCTAAACATTGAAAAAAGACATAATAGAATTCTTAAATTGTTTAAATAACACATTTTGATATTATTAAAAAATTCTAATTAGAAAATTGTTGAAGAAACATAAAAGTAATGATAAATTTTGTAAATATGTACATATTAAAAAAGGGAACGTTTGTGGCGCGCTCAAACTCAAGCGGTCATGCTCGTAACTATTTAATGTTTTTATTTTTATTACGCTGCATCACTTGGAGTGCAGTCATTTGCTTTTCAATCTATATAAGGGAGGTACTTTCTTAACTGCTGGCATATCACCTATATTGATTGATTCAATCCAGTCGAATATTACGCAGTGAAAAATAATTCTTATTCGTGACGGTTACTGAAATCGTGAAAATCGTTGACAATCGTTGAATTTGGAAGTCATTTCGACATGGCATTCCGTAAAGTTTTAACGACCAGTTTTAAAGCATATTTATCGAAAGAAGATGAAACATCAGCTAAACCAGAAGTGCGAAGATTCGGAATCGACCAGGAAGTTGAAACAAATTTTCAGTGTTTGAGAGAAAGATTACAAACCGTTTTTCCGAACATTCGAGGAAAAAGGTTCACTATCAGTTGGAAAGGTAAGTCTGACATATTACGCATACTATTTATTTTTGTTGGTACTTTGCCAGATGCATACTGCATATTACGTTAACCGGAGTTTATGGCTCGCAAATTTAGAAAGTCTTACAGTGATTTCCGTTCGTGGACAGTTTTTTACTCAATTCTTGAAATCTTGATCGTTTTTATATATGTTTACATAAATCTAAATTAGAGCCAAAAAAGTGTAAAGAATTTTATGTCGAAATTCATTACGTTATGAATTTTGTTTTGTTAATAATATCGTGTACCCCCCACTGAGTTTACTGAGTCTTATCAGTATGTTAAAAGAATTATAGTTTCAGGAAACTTTCACTGTCATTCAATCATTATGGCTGCAATTGTTGAAATATTGCGTCACTCCAGCAAGTAATTCAACAGAATGATTTGATAACATTTAGTTTGCAGTAAAGTGAAAGAAATGAATTACTAGCAATCAAGTTTATATAGGCAATGATAGTCAATTACTATTTAAAATTGAATTCAAACCATATGTAAAGTGATGCGCATCATTTCCAAAAATAGAAACAGCTGGAAAGTGTGCCTATTAACTCAGAACAGGAATTTTAAGTGATTTCAAGCGAAGTTGAAAGATTTTTTAGTTTTGAGGAATTTGAAGGGATTTGAAAAGATTTCAAGCAATTACATTTGATCAATTTCTAAAGGAAAAATTAATAATTAATATAATTTAACATTTAAAATGATCTTACAACCAATTTTAATTCTTAATTAATTTCAGATGCCGATGACGATAACGTCTTGATTTCAAGCGACGAGGAACTGAAAATAGCTCTTGAAGAAACACTAGAATCACTTCCCCGCCGACTTTACTTGACTCTCTGTTCCGACTATGAGCAACAAGAAAATAAAGCATCGACCGCCGAAACTGGAATTCGTCATCCTCACGTCGTCTGTGACGGCTGCGATAAGGGAATCTTTGGCTTCCGCTATAAATGTATTCAATGTTCAGATTTCGACCTCTGTATGGAGTGCGAAGCCCAATCTCTGCATCCGGAACACTGCATGTTGCGTATTCCCGTTCCAATGCAGTGGAAAACTCATTATACAAGACGCCTTGCTCGTCACATGAACAGAGTTAGTAAGGCTCAGTCATTCAGCGGTCCCTCTGAAAATTCAAAGGAAGGTCCTTGCAAAAGTAGCAGATGCGAGCCGCGTTCTCGTCATTTCGCAGAGAACCTATCCTGGATAGATCTCGTTGCTGCTTACGTGAAAGATTGGACCGATGCTTCTTCAACCGGCGCATGTCCTGTGAAAGAAACTCAAAAACCTGAGCAATCACAAGTTCCATCTCAAACAGAGCCAAAAACTGCTGAAGTTCCAAAGGAACGTGAATCGAAAACCCACTCCCGAAAAAACTCTGACTCGCACGTTGAATTTCTAAAAAATATTGGAGAACACATTGCCCAATTTTTGGACCCACTTGGAATCGATGTTAATGTCCAGGTGAAGAACGACAAAGCTCAGAATACTACTTCATTAAGCCACACTTCAGTTTCTGCTCCAAATGTGAATGACCAGGTGAAGAACGATAAAGCTCAGAATACTACTCCATTCAGTCACATTTCAGTTTCTGCTAGCAGTTCTGTTGCTGTAGCTTCTACTCCAAATACAACAGAGCCAATTGTGACTAGAGCATCCCTTAATACAAATATACAGGAGGAGAAGTTTCCAGAAAAACCAAGAGAAGCTAAGGACCATGTCTACTCAAATTCGTCTGTAGACATGAATTCTTCAAATGAGAATGTGGTTATGGAGAAGTCAAATCCTGAAACTGAGGGATGGACTTTGCTAAATGAGAATGATAGCCCATCCTCTTCTTCTCATTCGTCTCCGGTTACTTCTCGTGCTCCCTCTGTTGCTGCTGAAGTTCCTCTACCAAATCCGGTAAGCATACATTTTTCAGGGCCTAAAATCTTTTAAATTTCGGACCAAATTTTTTTTTATTCCCTCCCAATTTTGAAAGAGAAATATTTTTGATCCTTGGAGTTAAATTTAATTTAAATATTTCTTTTTTTTTTTTTGACAGTCATCTGCACCATTAGCAAATGTATCAGTATCCCAGCCTCAGAAGCCACTCTACCCACCTTTACCACAGGAAGGAAGATTTTACAAAGTTGCACGGGCAGAAGAAACTTTAAAACCTCAATATCACTCGAATCCAAAAATTCAGCGCGCTATTGAAACGATGATGGAAATGGGATTCTCCAACGAAGGTGGATGGTTGACTCAACTTCTAGTCACCAAAGATGGAGATATCAGCAAAGCTCTGGATATACTTGCACCCATTCGTCGTTAAAAACTACTTTTTGTCCAAATCTCACAATATATTATTCTCACTAGAGGGAAGTCTCCATATAGAAAAAAATCCCCATTGAGCATTCCAATTTATTGATGCTTTTTTTTTATTAACATTAATAAACGTAGACAACACTTAAGACAAATATAATCTTTGAATGGAGTTCACTTTAGTCTACTTCGTCTCTATCGATGTATACTATCATTCCGGGTGATGGAATTATTCTCCTTATTAATAAAGTGAATCTATATGAAAATTGATGTAGTTTTTGCCTATTCTTAAAACTTTAAAGTAATTATATGTAATACTATTTATTATTATAAGCTGTCGTATAGTTTATTTTTCAAGGTTTTTCAGTTGTCACGTTTTTTTTTGTATATTCATGCGGCTAATGCAAGTTTTTAAAAGTATTCTAGTGGATCCAAGGCGTATAAAAAACTAAATGAGAAACTAACACTTTCAAACGATATTGGTATATAATTGAAATACTTTTTAACTGTACAAAATTTAATTATAACACTCACGGTTTGGATTTCCTTTTTTTTATTCTTATAAACCTGCACAAAATTCAGTTATTTTAAGAGGATTTTTAGCGGTTAATAACTCCACCTCTTTTACACCACGAGGACTAACATCCCTAAGCCATTTTCTTTCCTTATAATACTCTATTACCATATCGAATTCTTCGGTATCATAATTTTTTACATCAATGGGTAAAAACGGATCCAGGTGTTCGAAGCCTTCCTTTTGCAATAAATACCGTGGAAGTTCTGAATCTCTTGGTGCCTGTAAAAAATAGTTAACTTTAAAAGGGTTGAACTTTTGAAAGGATAAGATAAAATCCGATAAAATATCTATAATATTAATTTTACCTATTCAATGCATATTAAAAACATATTTTAGTTTAAAAATGTCGTACCTTAACTGCTCTTGTGTCAACAGACAGAATTACTGCTCCGTGATTCCAATCACTCTTCGTGATATCGAGAAACGCCTGTGTTAAAGTAATTTTATTTGCTGGTACGAAAACTTTTTCTTCATTCTTAATTCTTGTGTAGTCTGCGAAAAAAGCATTGTAGCCATCAATAACTACCATAGCTTTACACTTTTCAGCAATGCACGCTTGCTTCAATTCATCCATCAGCACAATAATAATTTCGCTTGCAAATTTAACTCGACTTATACCAAAGTCAACCATTTCCACAATAGGACATCCCTTTGGAGTACTTTCTCTATGAGACCAGGTGTAATCCTTTGACACTCTTAACTAAAACAATAATTATATTTTGATTATATAATACAGTATTTTTATGGAAGAAACAATTTACGACAGTCATCAAAATATTTATTGTCGTTTAAAAAGGTGAAAGGATGCTTTTTTTTTAAATAGGTGAGAAACAGGCGAAAAAAATATTCTTTATATTGAAACTAATTTTTTTTTAATTTTAAAGACTATAATCTATACTCACATCCAGCCCTAATAACAAGTTTTTATTTTGAAATTTGAATTGTGCTAACCACGATGCTGCGTCTATTGGCAAATCCATAAATCCTTCTCGAATTAGCGAATTCGAATATTCTTTTGGGAATCGGAACCAATTTTGCGCTGAAAGAGTTTTTGATAATTATTTTCTATTATATTACTCCGCAAGTAAAAAAAATAAATAAATTTAGACAGGAAAAATGATTTTTAGCGTATTACTGACCCCAAGGAACGTGAATAAGTAAGTGTTGTGTTCTTAAACCATAGTGGAGCAGATGTGCTAACGTAATTGTTTTTCCACATCCAGTTCCACCATCTGAATAATTTTTGAGTCAAGGAAAATCAAAATGAAAAATTCGATCCCTACATTTTACTTAACAAATTTGATAATTAGGTATTTTTCGTTTTATACTTATACTTATATAATAGTAAAATACCATGATCCTACACTCTTAAAACATTTGAAATGTAAAAAGTTTTCAAGTGTTCAAAACTCTCTCAATACTTAAGTTTTAAAATATGTACATTGGAAAAGGATACACAAAACGTATTTGTTAATCGGTTTCTTGTAATCCGTTTGTTGCAAATACGACATAATTTCCACAGCTGGTTGTCTGACCATGATACAGCATTCAGAAAATGTTTGAATATCCACCTCGAATGATTTTCTAAATCCACCATGTTGAAACAATCGTTGTTTATCCTCAGGTGAAATAGTATAAAATCTATTCAAATGGTCTTTGGTATGATTCGCTGGATTATTTTCGCTTGTTCGAAATATTTGTAATGGTTCTTCATATGTACGTGCAGTTTCAACAACAGTACTAAATTTTCTAATTCCATTTGACGAAATTCGCCTCAGCACTGATTCTGAAAAAAATATTCAAGCAACCTTTGTAAATATTTTATTAAAAATAAAGGAAATTAATTGCAATTTGTAAATGAATCCATCATAGATAATTATTCTTTATATAATTGAAAGTTTTTAATTACAAATTAAATTTAATAATTGGAAGCTTTAAAATGACTTTTTAAATCCGAATTATTGAAAGAAAACGTGTTAAGTCCAATTAAGTAACATTTAGGTTAGGAAAGCATTCAAACATTCTCTACGCATTAAAATTATAAAGCAATAATTTTACAAAATGATTACTTACCAACGCAGAAAGCCATAATCCTTTATATTTTGGCTATTAAAATTTCACATTAAATAATTCGTTTTCGTGCTTTTTATGTTTTTTATCACTGATGGCATTCGACCCATTCGATAAAATCACCAAACAACCATTTTCTTGGGTTTTGGGTTTTGACGGTTTTGGCCGCAACGGTACCGACTTTATCGACATCACAAAACAACAATCTTTGTTATCGTTTTTTAAACTCTCGTACGGTTATTATATACTTTGAAAATCGACGAAAAGTAAATCATTTGGGGAATAAAGAGTCCCTAAATATTCAAGAGTAAGAGCTAGTGTTTATTTTTTTCAATGAAGTTGAAAAATCATAAAAAACCGAAGACTGTGAGGTTAAGTTGAAACTGTATTTACATAATAATAAACTATTTTTAATTTGAGTGATTATTAATACAGATTTAAGTTTTTATACTTTTCGATATTCTGAGTTGTTGTTTTTCTGAAAATGAACTTGGAACTATTGGGTAAGTATTTTCAGTTATAAACATCTATAATTTGAATCGTGAATAAGATATATAATTTTCATTTCAGAATCTTTCGGACAGAATTATCCAGAAGTAAGTATTTTCTGAACTTTTAAAGAGCATTTCCATATTTATAAATTTCTCAAAATTCGCAGCTTGATTGGACAATTTTTTTTAGGAATTTGATGGAACATTGGATTGTATATCACTAGCTGTAACATGCACTTTTAATAAAAGGGGAACGTTGCTTGCTGTGGGATGTAACGATGGTAGAATTGTTGTTTGGGATTTTTTAACGCGAGGTATTGCCAAAATTATCAGTGCTCATGTTCATCCAGTTTGTTCACTTAGGTACGTTCTTGACTACAATCATTAACATTATTACCTACAAATTTTAATTTAAAGCTCACATTAATATTTTTATGATTTCTTAGTTGGTCGAGAAACGGTCACAAGTTGCTCAGCGCATCGACTGATAATAATGTGTGCATTTGGGACGTTCTTTCCGGAGAATGTGACCAAAAATACAGATTCCCATCTCCAATACTAAAAGTACAATTTCATCCGAGAAATCTCAACAAATTTTTAGTTTGTCCAATGCGACATGCCGCTGTTATGGTTGACGTTGAAGGTTCCCATAGATTAATTCCTCTTGATGAAGATGTGAGTTTTACAAATATAAAATTCAACCTAATAATAACAATAAAAAGTTTTCTAGTACTACTTGCTTGAACCACATATAAACTTTGAAATTTTGTTTCAGAGTGATTTAAACATCGTAGCATCATTTGACAGACGGGGTGACTATGTTTTCACCGGCAACGCTCGTGGAAGAGTCTTGATTCTCGATGCAGAGTCCCTAGCTGTAAAAGCTTCTTACAAAATATCTCAAGGAACAGCGAGTAATACGGCTGTAAAGAGTATTGAATTTGCTCGGAGGGGTTCTTGTTTTTTGATAAATACGTCAGACCGAGTGATTCGAGTTTACGACAGTACAGAAGTTTTGGCTTGTGGAAAGGATGGGGAACCAGAACCGATTCAGAAATTGCAGGATTTGGTTAATAAAACTATGTGGAAAAAATGCTGTTTTTCTGGCGATGGAGAATATGTTTGTGCTGGGTCTGCAAGGCAGCATGCACTTTATGTATGGGAAAAAAGTATCGGCAACTTGGTTAAAATTTTGCACGGAACGAAGGGAGAACTTCTACTTGACGTGGTGGTAAATATTTGAGCGAAAAATTTTTTAAGGAATTTTAAATACAGTACACTAAATTTCCAGCATAATGATCAATTCTACGGCTTTAGATAATTATTTCCAGTCATTTGATATAAATTTATGTAAATTTTTAAAAAATAAATTTTGTTACAGTGGCATCCAGTGCGTCCAATAATCGCTTCAATATCTTCCGGAGTTGTATCAATTTGGGCACAAAATCAAGTTGAGAATTGGTCAGCGTTTGCCCCCGATTTTAAAGAATTAGATGAAAACGTGGAATACGAGGAAAGAGAAAGTGAATTTGATTTGAGTGACGAGGATAAATCCGTAGTTCAAGGAGAGGAGGCTCAGGATGAAGAAATAGAAGTCGATGTGGCTGCCATTGACAGGGTCGCTGCTTTTTGCAGTTCGGATGAAGAAACGGAGGATATAGGATCTTTGCAATTTCTGCCAATCTCTCCGGATGTTGAAGAATCGGAAGAAACTCCAGTTGCACATGAGCCTCCACAGAAAAAACATCGTTCTCATGATATTCAGTTGCAAGGAGCACCAACTGATGGTAATTTTTTTATCTTCCAGAATTTTTCGAGACTTGTTTTCTTATTTTAGATTTTATAATGTGAGGCTCCCCAGCATATAACATATTCTAATAATTGATATTCTTTTTGTTTTATTTAAGAAGTTCATCCTCTATTGAGTAAAGGAAAGGATAAGCCAGCGGCGAAGAAGGGAAGACCGAGACTCGAGCATCGAAAAGGAAAATAAATTAGTTTTGAGTTTGACCTTTGTACAGTTTTCTAACACAATAGTTTGTGTGATGCTGATGATTAAGTAAATTTAATTTCTGTTAGTGTATTTTTAACGAGTGTGATGCGAATTGTAAATTTACTTTCATTGTTATCAATATCAGTAAAATAAAACCCTTATAGCCGTAAAAACCATTTTTTTCGCACATTTTTCACACAAAAAAACTACCTTTTCATTTGATAATGAGAATGTGATTTCTTGTAAAGAGACGGTAACTCTAAATTGATAGTTTCTGGTTTTTGATTATATTCGTAATAAAGTAATTGCTTAAATTGTTATGAATTTCATATGGATATTTAAAATTCCTAAACACATTTTTATTTTAGACAAATTCATGCTTTCCAATACATCATTTTAATAAAATAAAATACAAGGTCGAATTGCCAAAAAATGCAAAAGTTTGAATTTGCCGCCAAAATATAGTCATATGGGTCGCATGTGTGATCAAATGGCATCATATATGTCATAGATCATAACCTAGTTTCTATATGTAAATACGGTAAATACATACCGATTAAAAAGTTTGATCGAGTTACTTGCAATCAACGACAAATTTATAAATGTATTTTGTGACGAATCTTCAAAGGAATTCAAGGGTAATGATGCCTACAAGAGTAATCAGAAACATCACAAACAAGTGGTTTAATGTGCAGCAGAAAACAACCCAGGGTGTTCAGTCGGCGAGGGATGCCGTTTTTCGTGGAGGACTTATAGTCATCTGTGCTGTTTTGATTATTTGGATATCAATTTTCCTTTACACTGCTTTTTATTATGCCTACATGCCCAGCATGTCCTATGTTCGACCGGTGCATTTACAATTCAAGTAATTTTACTATTTTATCCTTCTTTTTCTATGATGACAATTCGTGCATGGATTAGTATTTTTTTCCGAAAGATAACATGAGAATAAACACAACTTATGACAAGGATGACAAGGATTTTTATAAAATTTCCTAAGCCGTATAATAAATGTAAGCTTTATTTTATTTGATGAAGCTACAATTATTTCCTTTTTCTTTCAGATCTTGTGAAGAAGAAAAAGGAATTTGCAGTTTCCCGTCCGCTCATGTTCAACTGACAAAAAAGCAGCAGCTTTTGATGGTTGGCCAGCCATACAAAGTTAATTTGCATTTAGAAATGCCAGAATCCCCTGCTAATAAGGAACTAGGTCAGTAAAAATTCTTCATTAAGTTAAACGGAGTTCTGATTCTTTTTATCCAACGTCCTTAATTAATATTTATTTTAGGAATGTTTATGGTTTGTGCTCAATTGCGTAGTCGAGACGGTGTGCTCGTAGAACACTCTTGTCGTTCTGCGATGCTTCATTACAGAAGTACATTATTACACATTTTAACGACTCTTACATTTTCGCCAATGATGATTTTTGGAACTCAAGAGGAAAAACAGAATATAGTTCTCGAGTTGTTTGGCAATTTTGAAGAAGACCAAGTGAGGAAACTGGAAATCTTATTTTATATAAACGTGATCAATTTTTATTCCAAGAAGAGGTATATCAAAAATTTAAATGTTCTGTAATCAATTTTAGAGTCATCCAGTGACGCTTGTATACGTGGAGATACAATCACGTCACATTGAATTTTATTCAGCAACGATAATGATAAACGCTCATTTATCGGGTCTACGCTATTTGATGTTTCACTGGCCCATTCTATCTGCCATTGTTGGCATTGGTACCAACTTGTTTTTCATAGCCCTTGTTTGTACATTGTCTTACCTGCACTTCGCAGTCGAGGAAGATAATTCGGATGTGGACTTTGGATTCAATAAAGGCGAGCTTGAGGAAGAGAAGGAACATAAGTTGAATAACGATCGTAAGAGTTTATTTAACAGTATAAAGTACAGTTACATCACAAGTTATCAGTTTTTCACCTTTGTTCGCCTAAAATATACTTTCACCTTTGTAGTATTATCACTCATTTATCGACTTTCTAGAATCTGCAGACACGTCTTCAGTGGAGGAAGATGCTTCTATGTTGGAAGACATTCCCAAATCTACAGAAGGTCATTCCTCTACTTCGGCAGACCCAATAATGGATAAGCGAAGCTACATTCAGGAGATATCATCACTAGGTGCAGAATAGAAGCACTTTAAAGAGAGAAGAAAATAGACTGGTTTAATAAAATGTTGTGTCAAGTACATATAGATTTACATTTCGCAAAAATAACTTTTAATTTTTCTACTTCGATTCTTTGCAAAAATAAGAATCTTCTAAATTTTAAATTGGCAAATTAAATTCAAAATGAAGGTTCAGAAACTTTTTTGCAGAGATGGAGTTTTAGAAATATCAAAAGACTTGCGAAATTTTATGAACAAAATGAGCCCATATAAAAGACTTCGTTACTATAAATAGTAAATACTCTTTTCGTACAAAGTGTTAGAATTTAATTCTGATGTATATATATATATATTGTTATTTAGTTTTTCTTTCTTAGAAAATATTCTCACAATTAAGTCTCATTTGAGCGTTAATGAAATTAGTGTGTTTACTCAATCATATCTTATTTATGATTTATGTGTTTTATTATTTAAATGACTCGAAACAGATATATGTATTGTATATTGTAAATTAATAAGTGATGTGTATCATGCGAATGTATAAATTTTACTGTTACTTTATTAAGAATATATAATTTTGAATAAGATTTAAACTTGTTAAATTTAGAATCAGGATTTAATTTTAGAAAAATGAATTTTTAATAATTTTTTTAATTTTTATATTTCGTAAAATTATATTTTAAAGTGTTTACGCGCGCATGAGAATACGCATGCGCAAAAAATCCGCCATTTTGAATTTCTTTCATGACAGTTGGTTCTCTTGTGTGGGTGAGTGCATACATATATGCCAGTATGCGTGGCGTCGCCTATATATACGCTTTACGGCATACGTCATATACGTGTGAGACTGTTGAGTTGAGCTGGTGTTAGTACAGTAGTACAAAAGTGGAGTGGACAAGTGGACTTGAGTTATCCTTTTGTTGTCCCTTTTCGTGTTTCTCAAGTCTACCATTTGCAGGTTTTATCATACTTTTAATTCGTCATCTCGTGATTTTGATAAACGTAAGTTATCACAGTCTTCTTCATTAAATGCAATTGCGTACAACACATTTGCCTCGGACGCACTCGGAAAGCAAAAAGAAGTTCCAATCTTTTGACGCGTCACAAATGGCTCTCATTACGTGAAAATTCTGCCTATAGTATAGAGAGACTTGAATTAATTAATAAATTAGCTGATGACATTTATGACAGATGTAATTTACAGTGTAGATTTTATTCTCATGGAGTTTATCAATACTGTGTTCATATGCTAGAAATGCTTTATTATTTCCTATGCATAAGCAACGCCATTCATTTGTGTTAATTTCATAAATCTGTTAAAGAATGCGTCACGAATCATCAAAAGTCTAAATTATTTCGTGCAGATTTTTTAAGCCGACCCGTGACTTCTAACCTATATCGCCCTTTTTTCTATATGTTTTGTATATTCTTAAAAAAAAGTATAACTTTAAAAATATCAGTATGTTTTCTCAGTAGAAGTAATAACAATATAAGTGGCATAAATTTAGTGTGAAGTTTTGTTTTTTTTTACAGAATATGTACTGTGAATCGTGAAAAAGAAAACGTATGTTTTTAATGTCAAGTGATTTTTTGGCGAATTTATTCGCAAACTAAGAATTCAAGACTGATTGATAAGTGGACTTTGAAATTGTCGAAATGATGGAAATCGACACTCCGGATTTTACCAGCAAAGATGAGGAGATTCAGTTCTGGATGGACCTTGCACATCAAATGCATCAAAGGTAATTGTTTCTCTTTATTTATTACGAAAATTGCAATTGCATTACGTTCCTGAATCGTAGAATAAGTAAAAATAAATTTAAAGCGTAAAATTAAATGCTTATATTTCCTCACAGTAAACGTTGTTTAAGAAATTAATTCCGCTTAATTTTTATCACAATATTTACGCCAGAATATTAAACTAAGCGCATTTTTTGCATCTCGAAGACAAGTTAATCAATTGTTTCACGGATTATTACAGAAAAGATGATGTGGAGCGAGAACTGGAGGAATTTCAAGAAAACTCACAAATGCTGGAGAAGGAGTTAGAAGCGTCCTTGGAACAAGCCGAAAAAACAATCAGAGAACTACAGCAAAGGAATTCGAGGCTCGCGAATGAAGTAGAACAATTAAGAATCCGACAAGATAAACAATCCTCCGACTGTGCTATGTTTCAGACACAAGCTCAAGAATTACAGGTTCTCCAGGAACAGCATCTCAAATATATCCGAGAATTAGAACAAAAGAACGATGATTTGGAAAGAGCTCACAGGTATAATTCAAATTTCTATGAGTTTGGAATGTTTGATAGGGTCTAAAATAGTTTTAATTTTTAACTGCACACTTTGAAATCCATTTTAGGCCCTGATTTTTCAGCTTTTATTGAAATTATAAATAATACTGAATTTTCTTTTCCAGAATCATTAAAGCAACCGAAGAAGAAATAGAAGCTAAATTCAATCTGGAAATAGAAAAGAACGCGTTACTCGAATCCGAACTAGACGAAAAGGACGGCTTAAAAGTTATAGTTCAGAGACTAATGGACGAAATAAGAGGTGTGTTTAGAATTAAAATCATTTAAAATGTTTGAATCATTTTATAACATTCAAATTCATGCTTATTCTTCGTTTTTAGACCTAAAACAAGAAATCCAGGTTCAAGAACGACGTCAGCCAGACAACGATAAGACAGCAGATCGAATTAGAAATCTCGTCGACAGCAACAAACTCCAGGTTGAACTTGAGACGCATACACCGCCCTCGAGTCCGATTGCACTTCAAAATATAACGCCAGTGAACTCGACTACGCCACAAACTAAGAGTAAGCTTCACTCTGCTTTACGTAAAACCAAGCTTTTATTCACATATGTTTCTTATAAGAGGAGATCCGATGTCTCATCTCATGTATCTCCCTCGCTATCGAGGGAATAATTTTATTTTAACTATTTCATTTCTCACTAATCAATTTCGAAGACTTCCTTTTTTGTTTTCTTTTTCACTGTGATTGGCGCTTCGACGTATACATAAGTTTCTTGAAGAACACAAATATTATTTTATCCTATGACTTATTTCATTTTCAAGACTAGTTCCTATTATTTTCTATTTTTTTTTGTTATCAATTATTGAAGGAATTTTAATAAAGACTGCTCTGTAAAATATACGATTTTATAGAATACTCTGATTTGTAGCTTTTTTTTTTAACAATTTTTTCAATCTTTATCAATTTTTTAATAGTAGGAATGTAAATAAAATGGATAACTAATACGATATTTAAATTATTTTCTTTTTATTTAAAAAGTTGATACTTCATCTTTGTGTCTCTTCTGGATAAAAATGTCTTCAGTTTCTCTTTGGATAAAAAAAAACAACTAACGCCATTTTTTAATTCTTTCTAATTTTCAAGATTCTGGAGACATTATTTTCTGGTGAGATAAATAATATAATTATGTAACGTATCTCTTTCCTATTTGCCATCAGTTGCAAATGGCGTGGGGGGAGTAATTGGCAACAACAATAATAACAACATGAACCCCCCATTGGCACCTTGCACGAGAATACTTGCCATGAACATGATTGGTGACCTTATGAGAAAAGTTGGGGTGAGTAAAAAAAACTATTCGAAAGACGAATCGATGTATCTGAAATACATTCTCTCGTAAAAATCACACAGTTCTTTCGGCTTTTAGCACGGCTTCTTCTTACCAGGGATGGGCAATATATACTAATTATGCAGCTTTTTAATTAAATATCACAGTTTTTTAATTTTTTTGTTTTATACTCTAAAGAATTTGAATAATTCTTAAGTAAAATGAAGAGTTTAAATTTTGAAGTTGAAAGTTAGATCCAATATCCTTAACTGTATCTTGGTTGAAATTGCAGACAATGTTAAGTAATTAATTATTAAGTTATTAGTCATTATTATTAATATTAATAATAATTTTTTGGAAACTATTATATGTTTATTCAGTTAGTTTCTATTTTTTTAATATGTTGAAAATAAAGTTTTTGTGCATGATTGAAAGTTTATTTTGTGTCAAAGATCGCGAAATTAAAATAAAGTTCCTTCTGTTTTTGCAATTTCCAATCAGTCTTATTTTTTTTTAATTTGCCCATCCCTAGATATGACCACGTATATCTACATTTAAGATCTGTAGTTTATAGAAATTAAAGGCGTATTTTCCGAATCTCGTATTATTATTGTTATTAAAATATGTTTATATAATTTCATTTCTTTGAAAAAAAAAGTTTTCCACTAATCCCTGTGCATCGTTCTTGAATGTTTGTTTTGTACATACACATAATGACTTTCTCAAGTCTGGCAATAACTTTAATGATTTCGAATCTACTGCAACCTTGGATGAAAAATAATAAATATAATTAAAATAAATTAACAAAATTAAAATGAATATAAATTCCAAATTTCAGTGGACTTAAAGGTCTTGGTTCCAAGTTCTCGCCTGAAAATTCAATTTCCTCATTTTACTTAACAAATATCTTAATTAGAATTTTTTTCGTTTCAGATATTTTCCCTCTATACGCACATTTCTACTTGAAAAATGAAAATATCTGCAGTGACAAACTATCTAAATATAATATTTGTTCAATAAAATGAGATCGAATTTTCAGTTTAGAACTTGGATCTAATGCCATTAACGAAATAAAAACAAGCGTGTTTCCCATTTTTGAACCTGTTATTTTGTCAGTTAGTGTGATGTAGCTGGTGTTTTGGTAGCTTGACAGGTGGGTCTGTATAGACTGTAGGAGAGTGAAATGCTCGTGTCCTGGTGGAAAAAAGACGAACCCCCCAACGACTACAAAACCACAATCAGTGCAATTAGATGCATCGGTCCAGTGTATCAGGCAACAACCTAAACCAACCATTTGCTGATTGTTTGCACTACGACCCTCCCAACTTCCTTCAAAGCAGGTTTTGATTTTGTTTTCAATTTTTTGTTTGCATGATTTTACCTTTTGAAATTCACCTTACTGCAGTTGTCCCCTTGCTGTGCCAAAGGCTTCCAATCCAAGTTATAATTCTAATCCTTAATCTATTTCTATTCTAACAATAATAACACAGCGCTTTTGCGAAATTTACATTTCAAAATCCGGGTAAATTACTGTTGGATAAACGTGGTCATCTATCATTACTAATTGTAGATACTTTTCGTACATTTTTTGTAAAACAGAATAATATTGCAATTGAAAAGTCATTCTTTCTTGAATCTGAGATATTAATTATATTAATAAAAAAATAGTTAATTTTTAGATTTTTACAAAGATTATTGATATTAAGGATTTTGGGTACAAATTCTAACTTCAAAATCCAGAGGGAATGGCTTTTCGTTTTAAACATTCTCATAAAGAAAAGTTTTAAAGCAGTTGAGCATTTTTAACTTTTGTTTTGATGAATCTACTTTTTATAAATTTTAAAACAAGAAAGAATAATATGAACATTTAATATTGAACTATTTTCGCCCAATCAAAGGTTTCTATTATGTGGATTTTGTTTATCAGTTTATATTTTAATTTATATTTTTCCACATATATTTTATTTCATCAATTTTCTACACAGGTGTTTGCACTGCTTTTATTGTGAATTTTGAAGAAAGATACAAAATTTTCGATATATTTTTTACAGTTGTAAAAAGTTTCCTGGTTTATAATACGTACATCTCTCAAATCCACTGCAGTTTCTTATTTCATTATGCTTTCTCTGATCATAAAATACTTGTATTATTATTTTAAAATAATTCTTAGCAAAGACCAAGTATTAATCTTCTTTTGGAATTTTTTAACACAGGCACTGGAGAATAAGCTGAACACCTGTCGCAATGCATCTCGGGAGGATCAGGCAGTCCGAGATCTCTACAGGTAACACTTAATTAATTAATTTGTCAGGACCCTTTTCTCCTTTTGCGTTCATGTGAAAAAACCGCCTCCTTGCAATCCTTGATGCATGTTCTGTGATTGTAAATTATCGTCGAGAAGTTTCCTCTGAAACAATTTGTAAAAGCGAACCTTTTAATCAGGATTAGTTCATCCGCTTTTCATCTTTTTTGTGCTTCCTTTTTTAGTGATTATTAGATTTTTAGATTTTTTATACAAATATAAGTATCTAAATTTTAATTTTATTGAGAAAAAGGCACTGATTTCAGGAATATTATTTCACTGATTTTTGTAAGTTATAATTTTTATTTTAAATAGAGTTTTTCTATTTAGTTTAAATGACTTTTTTTTTAAATACATGAAAAGCATTCTGAAATTTGAAGTAGAATTAAATTTGCCATAAATAATAGATTTTTTAGTAGCAAGGTATTAATGCAATTAAGTCAGTGCTTATTCTCTTTAATCAATTTTTTGTCTGGTCAGGAAACTGATCTTTTCTTTTTATAAAACTGTAAAAAGTATAGTAGGTCTTTTTAAATATTTCTACTTAAATACCTCTAGTGTTATTATTCAGATAATGGCCCTTCTGTATATGTTTTTAATTTTTATCAGGGTTTCAACTTCTGAGGAATATCTTAAAAATTTTAGAAAATTATATTTTTATTAATTGGTATTCGTTTCGGATTAAATTCGAACAATTTTAGACAATTTCTTGATAGTCGAAATCCTAGTTAAAAACGAATCCTGCATAATAAAAATCATTAATCTTGTTAAATTATTTGTACATTTTATGTGTCAAATTTCCATCTGTATTCGTTAGCAATATTGAATGTAACATTTATTATGCACCATATTTTTGACGTAGCTACAATTTCTTTTGTATTAAAAACTACGACTTTAAATCCATTCGGAGAAAAATTTTATTATCTCTTGTATGAAGTTTTACAATTTTACTTATGTATTTATTTTTGACAATCTTATCCTTAATGAATTTAAAAAAATAAGACAGGAAGTGATTTTAGTATTAAATTCTTTCCACGTCGAAAATTTAAAAAATCTAAAATATAGCTCTCTGTTAGGATTTAAAAAAAGATACCAGTGTTCATTCTAAAATTTGGTGTGTAATGCAATACCTGTTCATGAGTACAATTTAGATTATTCATTAATCATTACAAAATGTTAATGATTTTAATTTATCAAGTCATTTAACTGTCTTGATTATTTTCTATAACATCTTAAAAGTGTTCGATCTAACTTAGAAGTCTTCGTTTTACGCAAAAGTTATAAAAAAAAAATTTTTTTGCACTATAGACACTATTTCACATTAAAAAGGAATACGACTGCAAAGCAAAAAAAAATATTTACTTCTAATATTCGTTGAGTAAAATTAGAATGAAGAAATCGAAAATCTAATTTAGATCCAAATTTTAGGGATTTCTTCGCTTTTTTATAAAATTTTATTCTTCATCTTAGTGTTAGAGATTCATTCATTTTTATATGATTTCTCTAATCTAGAAGCGAAAAAATCCTTAAATTATGACTATATTTTTTTGTAAAATATAATTTAGATTTTTATTATTAGACTTTTTTTAGACTGTTTAAAATTGTTTGTGATTGACGATCATCTTCGAAATAAATGTTTTATTTTTTTCCAATCTGTTCGAGTCTATGTGTTTATGTTTTGTATTCCTCGCAAATTTTCATTCATTACCTATCTAATATTTAATTATTTGAGCTTAATAATATTTATTAAAAAATTTGGTGATAAAAATTATTTTTTTATCCAGAATCTATTTGCCTGTCTTTGCATGATGCATTTGTGTCTGGTAGACCTTAAAAATAGAATTGTTGATTAAAAACTATTGCGTATGTTTTATTAGGACAAGAAGACAGGTGCGAGGTTTAGCTACAGGCAACAACAACCACATTCGATTGTAAATCATCTTCGGATCAATTTTAAGCTGTGCTGAATCTTATATTCGAAATGACACGGATGCAATACGAGCAAAGAAAGTTTTGCCATATAGGTCGTGAAACCCAAGATTATCAATTTTTTTTTTACAAGAATCGTAAGACGTCAGACAAAAAGTGAAAATTTCATCTAGAAATCACGATCTTGTATATAGAGATAGTAATAAGTATTTATTCCTATATTCTATACTTATCTATTTCCAAATTCTTGCAATATCGTATTTTAATCGCGATTCAAGCTCTTCTTTGCAGAAAGAATAGAATCAATTTTATTATTGACACTAATGGAAAATTAAAACGAGAAATGTTAAAATCAATATTTCGAATTATTGAATTTTTTCGATTCTTTTCTCTTTCTGCAAGGGTTAATTTTGTTTGAGGTGAATAAAGAAGTATAATTCGAATTTTAGATTTTTGTAGGCAAATCATTCGATCTTTTCGATCTATGAGATTTTTAATTTATTTTTGTAACTTTCTTAACTTCTGTGAATTGTGTGAATTTTTCGAGTTTTTTAAACGTTTATTTTCATCTGTGAAATACTTTTAACTGTCCGTTCAATTTTAATTAATATTTCAAATTTTTAGAGTGTTGAGTCCAAGTTCTAATCTGAAAAATCGATTTGTTTGTTTTAGTTGAAAAATTTTATTATTGATTATTTTGTTCGATTTGTACACATTTCTATTGCCCTAAAAAATACACCTACAGTACGAAAAGATATTGATTTTTAATATCTGCTGAGAAAAATGATAAAATGAAATTTTGAAGTTAGAACTTGGAACCAATAGTCTTAATTTCGACCTTTCAGATTTTTATTCACTTGTAAGTATTTTATAAAAAATTTTGGACAAATTATGAATGACTAGAATTTTTGTAAATACGTATACATATGTGAGTGTTAATTTATAACGACTCAGAAGTTTGTAAATTGCGTTAGCGTAAATTGTTTCTGTGTTGTAGATATTTATAATTATTATGTCCAGTAAATATGTTGTTAAATTAATTTTCTAAGGGGAACGAAGTTTTGTAAAGCATAATTAAAGTGTAGCAAAATTAAAGTAGCACACTTTTGTCTACATTTAATCTAAGAGTCTGAAAACCAAGAAGGACTTTTGTAATGACGCATAATCAAGAAGATTAAATAAATGATAACTACAGGAATTTATTTAGAAACGAAAAAAGGAAAGAGTATTTTTTCAAAAGAGTGACTAAATATTTTTGATTCTTGAGGGCTTGGAACATTATTTTCAAAATATGTTTCTTCAAAATAAAGTTTCCCAATTTAACTTTTAAAAATAAGTAGTTATTCTTATAAGAATAGAAATGAAAAATTTAGCATAATATAATGTATAAGTTTCTTTGTTCCTGATTTTAAGGATTGTAATAATTTGTACGTGCTTTTCGTTCCAGTAGATGTTTTAATTGTAAAGCCTTTTATGCACTGATTCGAAACAAATGTGCATCAGTGAAAAACTACGATTTTATATGAAAAACGATATTTTAGAGGTCGAAGGAAATGGTGAGGGATATTTTAATACAAAACTTAGGTCAGAGTGCTTTTTCTGGAAATTCTGATTTTTATTTAAGAAATATTTTATAGTTTTAACTTATTCAAAAATCATTTTCTCCTATAAAAACCTTCTTTTTTGGATTTGAAAATCAAAATGGTTCAGAAAAAAAAACTGAATATCTCCATAGTGGATAATTGATGTTTTCATCTATAGAGATTCACACCCATTACCTAATATTATAAAACTATATTTATAATGAACTAAATTATATTCTAGCAAAAAAATAATCTTGAGAGTATTTCTCGCTGTAATAGAAACTTAGATCAGTTTTTTACCATTTACAAACTATTCTTTTTATAATTTTCAGTTTCGATTAAAATACATATTTAAACTTAAATTTAATATTAAAAATTCCCAAAAGTCTTATAGTAATTCCTGTAAGAGTTTTCTGAATGTATTTAAGTTTGAAACTCTTCAACAGTATTTCTGGTACTTTATTTAACTAAAAATTACATGCAGTTAGTAATAAAATTTTGGACTTGATATTGGCTCGAGTTCTTTTTTTTTAATGTACTCAAAAAATTGTGCAAATTAAGGGTGTTGGGTTCACTCATTCAGGTTTCATCCTCCAAATGCATTTTTTAAACTTTGTAGCTATAGAGTGAAAAATATTTACTTTTAATACTTCTTGCGTAAAAGGAGAAGTTTGAAATCTGAATTTAAAATTTAGTCATTTAGTTTTACGTAAAAAGTAATTAAATTAGACATTTCTTCTCTCTATACCTATAATTCTATTATATTAAAAAAAAGAAATACCTCTACAGAGTCTAAAAATATCTAATTACAATATTTGTGAAGTAAAATGCTGAAACAGTCGAATTTTGAGCTTAAAACTAGGACCCAACGCCCTTAAGTACTTGGACTGCTGGCGCTGCTATAATATTAAATCGTAGTAGCTAAATTGTGATATAATCTACACTAAGTTTAGTGGTATTAATTGCCATTATTATCTCTGTAGAAAAATGTTGCAAGATTTAACAAGTTGCTCTAGCTGTATGTTACGTTGGATCATTTATAAAATAAAGTGGATAAAAGTACAGATTCCTGAATTGTTTTTTGAAAAATCTTTAAAATATCCTTTTTAAAACTTTGCAATTGTTTAATTTTAAACCCTATGAATTGAAACTGTTCTTTTTAGGACTTTAAATTATAATGTGAAAAAGCAAATTCTTGGAATGAAACTTTTTAAAATTTATAGTAAGTAAGGTAAGTAAATAAAAGCAACCAAATTGTCTATACTCATATTTATTTAAGAAATGGGGGTGTTTTTGTCACTCAAGAACTACAACGATCCAAAGTTTACATACATAATTTTCTTACAACCAGGTGTTTGTCTAGTTACTCATTTTACTAATGGATCACGCTATGAAAGACCTTATCTAAGGACACGCTATTGTGTATAGTTATAATTACAATTATAATGAGAACGATGATGACCAATGAAAATAGAAAGTATGAAAATGACGGCGAAGTAATAGTGAAGTCGAAAAAAAAAAAAAAAAAAAAAAAAAAACATCAGTTCCCTTTCAAAAACCCGCTCCACAATCCTTCAGCTTGTTTTCTCATATCAAGTTTACTTATTGCTTTAAAAAAAAAAAAAAAGGAAAAAAAAAAACAGTAAAGCATCTCAGTGAAACGTGTCAAACTAAAAAATATGTTAAGACGAAATAATTTTAAATTCCATTGTAAATGGAGCGAGATTTCGAAAGAGCTTTGGAATAATCTAAAAAATTATTATTGCAGGACGAGATTCTATTAAAATTTTTTATACAAGCTTACTACTTGTGATTTATGCAACTAAAGGTGAATTGTTATGTGTTCTGTCGATTTATATTAAGAGTGAAATTCAATGCAATAATATTGAATCGGAATGAAAATGCTTCATCCATCGTTACAATTATCCATAATTATTATTACTGACAATAATAGTAAAAGGTAATGTGTAAGTTAAACTCCTTAAGCACGTTCTCCACGAATTCGTCGAGCCAACTGGATATCCTTGGGCATAATGGTTACTCGCTTGGCGTGGATAGCGCAAAGATTGGTATCTTCGAAAAGACCGACCAAGTATGCCTCAGATGCTTCTTGCAAAGCGCCGATGGCTGCACTCTGGAAACGCAAATCTGTTTTGAAATCTTGAGCGATTTCACGAACCAAACGCTGGAAGGGCAATTTCCTGATGAGCAACTCGGTCGACTTCTGGTATCTACGAATTTCTCGAAGAGCTACAGTACCAGGCCTGAAAAAGAGAATTTAGGTCAGTATGTTCCTTTGTAATTTTTAAAGAAGACAAATAAACTTAACGGCATTGGATAAAAGCTGATAGTTTTTTTTTTTAGAATTTGGAGGGTGTCAGCATTTATCAAACGTCCTTAAATTAAAAACCATAATATTCATTATTCCATCAATTACCTGTAACGATGGGGTTTCTTAACACCACCAGTGGAAGGCGCACTTTTACGTGCTGCCTTGGTAGCGAGTTGTTTCCTGGGGGCTTTTCCTCCCGTGGACTTACGTGCTGTCTGCTTGGTACGAGCCATTATTTATTCTAAAACAGAAATTTTATTACTTTATTAACATTTTGTTGAGAAGAACATAATTATTAAATATTATACATATATAATTATATATGAGAGTAAAAAAACTAATTTGAAAGCAGACTATGAAACCTGAAAGCTTCTAGTGGAAATTGTAGGTATCTATCTCTAGAAATTTCAATTAATGTAAACTGTATTCTCACTTTTTATTGCTCTTTATTGAAAAATGAATTGTATCATTCAATGCCATCCCTTCTCATAAATATAGCAGTAAATCATGAAATTCACGAGGGAGATTCTAATGTTTGACAGAAACTAGGGGTGGTTGAACTCAAATCACAACACAAAAACGCCCATGCGTCGCAGTCAAGCGACAAGTGTGGAGATGTGTTAGTAATCTGAATTCTAACCTTTCCAGTTCTCTTCAGACACAAAGGGAGGGGGCAAAATAAACATAAAGTGGGTACGTAAACTATGGTACGAGTTGAACCCGTTGTGACTTGTGCAGCGAAACCGCGACCGCGTTCTCGGGAACGCCATCGCGTTGCGCAATGCACAAACTTTCGTTCCTCTCGCAACCTCGAAGAGTCACACAACGGAGGAAATTCCATCCGCATCTTCGTCTTTTCCTATTCACCCTTTACATCACCACACATTTTCCGTCTGATTTTCACAAAAATTAAATCTAATTTCACCACCCGCAAACCTCACGTGCGAATTTTCTCGAAGACGCCGACCGTTCTTAACTGTACGTACAATTCCCTCCAAACGACGAACGTCAATCACAAAATGGTGGCGATGGCACCAAAACGCGTTGCCGCGAAAACGCATGACTTTTCCGCCAATTTCCCGACAGTTTCGGGCAGAAGAGGAAGAAAAAATATTTCATTTTTTTCACGCGTCACGAGATGACAAATTTTATCAAATTTTTGAGTTGTTTACTCACCTTTGTCACGAGAAATATCACGAAAACACAGAGATAGTATACAACGTTTCCTTGTACTTCGATGGCAGTGGACGCTCTCTTGCTCTCGCCTCTCTCTCCTCTCCTCTCAAACGATTCTGACTCCCTTGTCCCTTCCCTAACCCCTAGAAATTAAATAGCACAGCTAAGGCTATTCGGACCAATCGGCAAGCTGAGACCGGTGACAATCTCAGTTTATAGGTAACTGATTGGTTGAGTAAAGGATGCTTAATCTGATCTAATTATCGTTGTTTGCAATACGAATGTCAAATTCACGATTTTAACAAACAAATTCAAATTGATGCCCCCTCTCAGACCCTTCACTGGAAAATCCGGAAGTCCACGTAGGCTCATCATAGTTCGACTATGTTCAACTATCGATCGAAGAGACCTTCCTTTTTTAAGAATAATAATTACATGATAATTATTAATTACTATTCAGAAATCAGCTTACTCCAACATAATTACATCAGATCCGCCTTCGGATGAACAAGCAGAAAATTCATGTTAATGAAAGAATTAATTTAAAATATTAGAAAACTATAAGAACAAATGAATTTGAAAGTGTAGCGCTGGGGTCGTTTTTATTCTTTTACGAATTTTGATACATATATCGAATTTTAAAAATAAAGAAAACAAATATACGGAAATCAGAAGGAAATTAAAATATCTTATTATCATTATCAGTCAGGAGAATTAATGAGAAGAATATAGATTAGAAGGCATTTACTAACTGAACACTATTTTTATCATTATTATCAACTACCGGACCTAACCTCAAATTTTTAAGAAAATCGATCGAGAAAATTGAATTACATTCCGTGCATTCGGACCTCCATCATTTCACTCACTCCTCACTTGATGCCCCCACCAGAAGTTGCCATGATAGTTTTTGTGCTGTGCCGTGTGTTTTATTTAGAAATTCAAAAAAAACCGCCTTGACTTATTGCTGCGTAATTTCCTCTTAGAGAACCGGAAATTGAAAACTCAATTTCCCCTCAATTTTCACTTCCTTTTCAAAACTTCCCACGAAATAATGAAAATCCGATTGTAATCTTGTAGCCTCCGTTGTATATGAAGCTTTCATATAGATATTATTTAAAAGGTCTCGAGCAGAATTGCTTTCATAGGTGTACATATTTCACCTTTTTCTGATACATAAATTTTAATTAAAAGCTGTCTGTTATTCAAATAACCATTATACAAATAAGGGTCCTATAAAATATATAACAGCTAAAACTATATAGATTTAATAAAAATAATTTGTTTCATTCTAAATTTAAAGTAAATTCTATGTAAAATGTAGCAATTTAAACAAATTATCTACTATCATTAAAATAAAATTCTTCGATTTGGGAATTTCAATTTCATTTAAGGCTAAGATGATTCTTCCCTGTCGACATCCATTGAGATAAGTAATGGGGTACTGGGGTTACAAGCACATCGTGCTCTGCTAGATTTTGTAAAAAAGTTGTTACATTTGGACTTTTGAATTCCCACCTGAAAAGAAAAGAAAATAGAAAAGTAATTAATTTTCAATTTCTAATTACAACTGATTTATCTCAACATTTTTTTTATTTAATGGAACTCACGCAAGTGGAAACGTCTTATTAGGCAGCTTTATAGATGGAGAATCTTCGACAATCCATGTCAGACTTGTACTTTCCAAAGCTAATGATTCTAAACTCGGTGGTTCGTTTCCAAAAACTTGACCCATATATTCTTTTCTGCTTTGAGTTTGCGTAAAGTCAATTCCAGTACTCCTTAAATTAAATAGAATGCACAATTAAGAAAAATATTTAAAATGTCAGGAAGGACAATTTAATAAAAATTTCACGTTCTTCTTTTCCTTTATTTTGAATGCAGAAAATTACCTAATTATGGGTTTAGATTCCTGGTAAATTACATTTGCTTTCTTAACGTCAGAAGCACCTTGTTTCTTTTGCCAAAGGAATTTAATCAATGATGTGAGATCTTTGCCGACTAACTTAACTTTTTTGCTACTACTATGTCCCATAGCGCTTGCAACTGCGTTAGTTAAATAAGTAGCCACGTTTTTTCTCGAACAAAAAAAATTCTTTTGTCCCACAAGTAAGGCAAAGTAAAAAGGAGTTAAGCGCATTATTCTTTGATTTTTCGGTTTCTCTCTTACAGCAGCAAACGTAATTCCGTCCATCGAAGCTGTTTTAACTTCTACTTGTACCTCGTGTGCACGACAGTGTTCTATTATTTGATTTTCTATGTCTCTTTTCGTCATAAGATCTATTTGGGTATTCGGACCTTTTAATTCGTAACAGTACCATGTTTTTTTATTATGATGCCTGCTCACGTCTGTAATTCAGAATGTAAATAGTTAGATATCGTATGCATGTACTTAAAGAATTTAAATTAATTAAACGAAACGCAATAAGGAAAAATATTCACCAACTACTTCTAAAATTGAGAGACGTTCCTTTAGTAAATTTTCGTTCACACCTTGTGTCTGTTGAATAAATAATATTTTTTGTTAAGTAAAGTACTTTCTTTTTGTAAATAAAGGATAATTTTACTTTTACTTACCTCTATTTCTTTTTGTATTTCTTTAACTGCATTTCCAATAGCAAAAGCTTGATGTTTTTTTACTAATTGAGTTTTGATCCTGCGCCATGACGTTTCAGGAAAAAGCGGTAACACAAGAGTTTCCAATTCGTCAAATTTGAAATGTTTTATAATTTTTAAAAGTTGTCGCTTCACGCTAAACGAAACTACAAGGTGAAAAAAAACAATTAGTAATACTGCTACTCTAAATATACATCGTAACTCTCTAAATATATTATTTTTAAAGCTTTTACATATTTTTATCAATTTTGTAAGCATTATCTTGTCACTAAGAAAAATAATGTTTTTCTTAACAAGATCACTTCACAAAGAACGTACTGAGTCTTTTTATTAACACTGCAAACAGAAAAGAGTATATTTAAAACTAAAAACCGAGAAAAATAACAATAAACTGGTATAAACTGACGGTTACACCTAACCTATAAAACTAGCATTTTGTAAGATTCATCACAGAAAATGACATTAAAATAGAACGATTATTTAAAAAAACTCACCATTGGACATTTTTATTTATTGCAATTAGTCCAATCTAAGCTAAAATGCCCTCCAATACACGTAAAAATTAAAAAATCTGTCATAAATGTTGACAGGTTGTCATTCATTGACTGTTTGTATCCGAGAAGTCCGACATCTTTGACGTGAAGTTTTTCCCGCCTCAATGCGCACTGCGCCCTTCCAAACGAATCATATCGATGTTCCAAGAGAAAACAGTTGTTCTTTCTTATTCGTTGAAAATTTGAAATTTATGTTTACAAAAAAGAATCAATATACATAGTTTTGTTTTAATTATCCATGTAATTCTTTTACTTATTCGAAGAAATTGAATATTATCCAACCATTACTTTTGTGCCTTACAGGATCAATTAAAAATATACAATTTACACATAAATATGTGTTTTTGTACAAAGAATTTCAAGAAAAATGTCTTTGCCTTATATTGAATCTCTGATCTCAATATAAATTAAAACATATTGCTCAATATATTTCTATACGCATTACTAATTATCGTAATTAATAAAAGAATACTTATTTAATAAATTTTTTCAAACGGAATGAACGGAATTGAGTGATGGCGTTGCAACTGGAGTAGGGAGGTTATAAATATCAGACGGAGTGCGACGGAGTGAAGTTGTCCCGTTGCTCTTGTCCATGATGATGGACTCGTGGTCACCGGTTGTTGTTTTACTTATTCTTGCAGTTTTTCACCCAGCAAATGCTCACGTGCTGACCCGGGTCAGCACGTTTTCAAAACCTACGGTAAATAGTGTACGTTTAATCAATCCTCAAACTTTACCCGCGAGTGATTCTATCGTGCCCAAGTTTGGTATCCTTGTAGAAGTCAATGGAACGAACCTCCACGACGACCTCGAGCTTTCTTGGTCAGTAAATGAAAGAGATTGCGTGTCGGAAAATGGCCTACGAAAAATACAGACAGCCGGTGATGCTCAGCGTGTTTACGAATTCCAAGACGACCCTATCTTTGAGGTTAACGTGGTCTATTTTTGCATCAGAAGTGTTGCTCCGAAGACGGAGATTAAGGAAAAATGGATCAACCTCGGCAAAAAGTTTGCCGTGAACTCGAAAGTGAATGGGTGAGTGATTTAAAAAAATTTTCAGGATACTTCTGTCAGAAATGTCATACGTATAAGTGTGTATTTTGAATTCAATTCTCCACAATCTTCGTTACGTGACGCAAAAAACGCCCCTTACGAAACCCGGCAGCAGATTTGTTTATGTGCTTTAAAAGTGATAAATGTAGATGCAGAATGTGATTGAATTGAAGCGTTTTAAATTACAAAACCTAATTATTATTAATGGCAAAAGAATGACAAAAGAAATTCTTTGAGTTACTGACTGATAACAGAAAGGAAATTATTTTTCTTTCGTTTTAAGGCTTACAAATAGAATTTTTTAGCATCTACTTATTCTGAGTCAAGTTTGTGCAGCTGTTCGTGACACACGTTTTCATTAAATTGCACAATTTAGAGTAAACGTGGTTTATTTACAAATTTATTGATTCACTATAGCACGTGATCACTGAAGTATCAATGAATTTAATTAAAGGGAAATCAAAGGCAAACTCATCTAAATGAAACAGCTATTAATACTAGAAATGATAATGAACTCCATATGTGGGTGAATTTATTTTCTGATCAAGAACTTTCCTTATTTCTAATAGAAAAATTCTAATTATTTTAAAGATTAAAAATTTTAAGTATAAAATAATAGGTTCAAAAATTTAGGCACTTTGCTTTTTTGGGTCCAATGTAGGAAAGTGGTCGACTTTCAAAATAATAAAACGTTAATTGATCATGATAAAAATAATCTGGCAATCAAATTACAGTTACTTTTATCTCGAAAAATTGATCTAAGAAGGAAAGACTTATTTTCGGGGATTTTCATGACGCTGGGTCTGGATTCTCTCGAATAGTTGACTACTATTTTATTTATAACTAATCGATTATCTAGTAAGTTTGTAATTTATCTTCAGTCTTTTCTCAAATATAAGGAAAACCTTAATTTTGACACTTCACTTTCACAATTTCAGGTGTTTTCTTAAAAAAAGGGATAAGTAATGCAATCTTTTATAAATAAACTTTTCATCACTGGATTCTGAAACCTAATTTCGTATTTTCAACTCTAAATCGAGAGGTTGTTGAGCATAACTAAAATCAGGTGTACATACCCGTCTAATTTCTTTTGAATTTAACTTCAAGACTTGAATTCAGGTTTATCAAAATTTCTTAGTGGTCAACCTCTCACTCTAAATAGATTTAAATTTGATGCACTGGATTGTTTAACCTGAGAAAAGTTGAATGACCCGAAGACACACTTTGAGCTGCAAGACTAAATTGTAACTTATTAAGAGCTTGCTTTGCTTCTTAAGCAATTGTGGTCAATTAGATTTGAAAGACTCACCCTCATTTTTAAAATCTAGATTACAAAGCATATTCATTTACTGTTAAATGTTTACTCTCCAAATAGAATATAAATTTGAGATCATTGATTATCTACTTTTACATGATATAACGTTTAAAACTGGTTCTAGCCAAGTTAGCTCTAGTTGGAACTCACGAAAACTAATTTAAACTAGATTTTATGCACAATTTCTAATATTTTATATTTTATTACAGTATGTAATTATTTTTTAATCGCAAGACAAAGTATTCATTACAAAAGTACAACTATTTCTAAATCACGAGAATATACAACGAATTTCCTGTGAATTAGGATATTTGGAGATTATAGAGATAGAATTACGAATATCCTGTGTTAGTCTAAATTGCGAGAAATGTTTGCCTTATTTGATTTGAATCTAATTTGTCTGCTAGATTGATAACAGCATTAATTCTTGTGATAGAATGTTTTCACATCTCTTTGACTTGTATATCAAAGTCAAGATATTAATTTATGATATGTAAATTAAGTAGATAATTGATTTTTGATTAGATGCATTATATGTTTTGTAAATATTTGTTCGTACCCTATATTTTTAAAGATATTTCTGTATCCGATTATAGAATCAACTTTTCATTTAAATTTAGCAAATGAGTCAGTCTAGTCTTAACCTTTGAAAGTTTGAGGAAGAATAGACAAAATGAAAATTGGCTCCGAGCCATTCACTTTTTTTATATTTACGAGCTAAAATTCGTTACTCCCGAATTTGAAACATATCTGGGATTTTTATATCATTGATTAAAGAAATTCGGAAGGTATAGATAGCTTTTTAGTTAGATAGACTGAAGAACCATTAGATGTACCAAAATAGACATTATGGCCTACATCGTATTCCCAATACACTTGCCCTATACATTTAATGCAGCATTACTGGAAATTAATATTTTATACTCCTGTGAATTTTTCTCAAAAGTTAAGTGTGATAAAAAAATTTCTAGTTTTGTTAAAAATCGTAGAAAGTGGTCAGAAAAGGTAATAGAATAAAAAAGTATACAAAAGTATGATTGAAAAGTTCTGAACGTTCAAATGAACGAATTTTTATATTGATTGTATTTGTAACTATAAAAAGTTTTTAAATATTGATTAATTTACATTGAAAATAATAAAGAATTAAATAAACTTGTAATCCTGATTGTTATTTTTAGTTGTCACAATATTTCTGGATAAAATATAATTAAAAAAAAAATATTTCGTTCATTTGAACGTTCGAAACTTTATTCACATACAAAAGTTGAAAAACCTCTCCCAGAAATTTAAAAAACACCCATTTTTTGATCAAAAACTGAATTTTTGAACTTCCTGCATATACCTACCTACATACCTACATATTTCTTTTCTTGCTAATTTTATTTGCTTAGACTCGTTTAAATGTGCTACACTTCATTTTAAATTGGAGGAATTTACTTGAATAAACAGTCGGATTCAATTAGCAATTGTGACAATTTAATTTAAATGACCAAAACTCAATTTCAGTTTGCTATTTTAGATTTCAATTTAATTTTATATTAAAATTTTTTAAAATATTTTTTTGCAGATAAATATGTTCAATTTAAATTAATTACATATTGGCTGAAACCGAGTGAGAAGGTTAGCGACCGAGAAAGTTAATAAACTTTAATTCATAACAGTACTTTAAATATGCAATTTTAAAAAGGCATAATATTTAGAATATGGACTTAATCAATAGTCAGTAGTTTGGAAGTAGGTGTGTGTATTTGCAAACCCAATGCGAATGTGATGCCAAGGGGTGGCCTTTGCTGGCCTTGACCTATATAACTATATCTATTAACTCTTGAAGATTATAACTTCCTTACACATACCGCGTAAATGTGCGCTTTGGGGTGGTTTCAATCTTTTAATAATGAAATCCTTAACCTTGGAAATATGTAAAAGAAAATAAGAAAATACTCTTATATAAATATCAAATTCTTTGCGAAAAATATATATTACCGTAAAATGTTCTTTTATAAAACGTGGAATTTGGAGCTTGAATGAAATTAGCATTTATATGTATTCAGTTGTACCTAACTGAATTGCGATCAATCCGATTGCCAAGTATAAGGAATTTTTGAAAGTATATTTAGCAAGTCGCTTTCAATAAATTGAATCTATCTTTTATGAATTTATGATTTAATTTTTTAATACATAAAAAAATCTGCCTTCCTCGATTTGGTGTTAAATAAGTTGAATTCATTTAAAAATTATACAATAAATATCTATAGAATTCATCTTCATCTTAAGGGCTTTCAATCATTCATATCTATTAAGATTAGGATCAACGGTTGATTAATAATCTAGAGTGTTATATATTTTTATATGATTTTGATAACGAGTAGTATATGACTCAAAAAGATTATAAGTCATTTTTCTAAAGATATCTTTAATTTTTATAGCCAATCATATTTATTAAGTAATAATAATTAAGTGCACTAATTATTATAAATATGAATTAGAAAGGCTATTCTACTAATTTAAATAATATTAAAATGCCTAATAATGATTATTTTCATCGTTTTTGTATGATTTTATTAAAATTCTAAATTAAATATTGTACAAAAAAAACCATGTGAGGTGTGTCGATGATTATAGTGAAGCAATTTTTTAAAACTTCGGGCAATTAGCTTCATTCAGTGTCTTGCACGAAGTCGTGTGCATCCTTATTTTCAAGAATATAATTCGGAGAATTCACGTCATAAGCGTCATAAGTCAGGAGACTGGGTATTCCATTATATTCCTTATTTTCCTTCACAATCACTATTTTCTGTCCAATCTCTAGAAATATTCTTCAAGTTCCTTTAGAATTAATTGACAAAAAGAAATTTAAGTTTATTTGTCATTGTTAGTTTCTTGTCTCCTATTTTCGTTTTTTCTACAATATGAGCTGAAAGACAATTATGTAATAATAAAGAATGTAATATACTGCTTCAGTTGAAATAACTGGTCTTTTTTTGTCAATTCGCACGAGATAACTCGTATCTATGCAGGGCCGAACACTTAAACCACGATATTCATTTTGAGATCCACATAATTTTTGAATTCGTATATAATTCTATGATAAATATTTACGCATTTACACTCAAGGTTGTAATTGAGTCTGGAACACTTGAAAGAAAGATCATAAACTTCCAAAATTTTTTTTAATTTTTTACCACCATTACAGTTTTTTATCTGATAATGTTAAATCTCAATTTTTATTAAAACATAATAACTATGAATTATGTTTCTTTCTTTTAGAGTACATTCACGTTTACGTCGTGAATTTCCAATAGATTCAAATTTTGGTATCGATGATTTCACAAGAACTCCAAGAACTGAGACAGACATCCGAATACGGGGTATTAGGATAGAAACATCTGAAAAACATACTGAATATGATGATGAAGGGATTCCAAAAGTCTTAATTGGTCGTGAAATAGAGATACGAATATTTGGTACTGGAATTTCAGAAGATGTGGAAATTGCATTTACTAAGGTGCAAGCTCAAAGAAATGAAAAATGTGAGAATCTCGAGACACCAAGATTTCCTGTAAGTATTTGTATTTTTAATTAATTTAATATTATTAATTCAATTGTATACAAAAATCTGCAAAAAGAGGTTCAAAATACTTTAAAATAAAACTATATATTAATTTTTGGCAATTTATTTAGGTTTACAGAGTAGAGGAGAATACAGCCCTCGTCACTGTAGTACTTCCTCTCACAGCTGAATACTTCATCTGTGCCAATCACAAATCTAACAATATGGACTCCAGAAATGACTTATTAACGATCGCTAGACATCAAGGTGTTGAGAACTATATTACAGTAAGTATTTTAACATTTTTAGATTTTTTATAGGATATTAAACTGTATAGCTGAATTATAAGTAAAAATTTTATATATGAGATATAAATTTCAGATTCGCGCATACGAAAAAACACTGCCATTATGGGCTTCCATAATCATCATTCTCCTTTGTCTAAGTTTTTCTGCATTGTTTTCTGGTCTCAATTTGGGCCTTATGTCATTAGACAGAACAGAGTTAAAGATTCTCTGTAACACTGGAACGGAAAAAGTAAGTCTGATTCAATTGAAATGTTTCAAATTCATGTTGATATCGAATTGTTTTGTATTATTGAATTATTTTTTAGGAGAAACAATATGCAAGGACAATCGAACCTGTGAGAAATTTGGGAAATTATTTATTGTGCTCAATTCTTTTCTCCAACGTTCTTGTAAATTCGATATTTACCATAGTTTTGGAAGACCTCACATCTGGATTTGTAGCTGTTATTTGCACAACTTTAGCCATCGTTATTTTTGGTGAAATTTCACCTCAAGTATGTCTTTCAATAATTAATATTAGAAAATATAAATGTTATGAATAAGAAGGAGATGTAAATATGTTAAAGCAAATTATTTTTTTAGGCAATTTGTAGTAGACATGGATTATGTGTGGGAGCAAAAACAATCTATATAACAAAGCTCACGATGATCTTGACTTTCCCTTTAAGTTACCCCATAAGTAAAATTTTGGACTTTCTTCTTGGCGAAGAAATTGGAAACGTCTACAATCGGGAACGTTTGAAAGAACTTGTTAAGGTAAAGAAATTAATCAATAAAAAAAGATTTTATAAAGACCACAAAAATTCTATTATTTCTTAGCTAACAAATCATAACTCTTAACTTTACAACGAGAAAAGCAATAAATTATCTCAAGCGTAACAAATTGGACATACATACGTTGAAGTTCACGTGAAACATATTTTTAAAGCTCATCAATTTTGGTCGTGAGAAACTGTCAAGTGCGACTTCCATTATTTTATTAGATTTAAAAATGTCGTACAATTAAGTCTATCACGCAGTGTTGTTAAAATATGACGTTAAAACAATCTCGCATGCATTCTGGATTATGAGGGGGGCTTATCAGAAAGTCAGTGACTCTCAAATTGCGAGATACCCAATATCAAAAGTTAATACCAGTTAAAAACTCATATCTCTTCTTTTGCGAAGATATCAGTTAAGATAACCCCTTTGTAATACTATCCAAGAGTTAATTTGTAATATTTAAGTGTTAAAAAGATTGAATAAACGAAAGGGATTTATTCCCTTATGATTCATTTAAACACTAAATATGATGCATAATTTTGAGAAAAAAATTATTTAAAAAGTTGAGTGTGCTGTTTCGTTTAAATTGCGTGATTACTGGAAATTTTATATGAGGTTTAATTCTCATTAGAGAAAGCTAATTACATTAAATGTCTCTTAATTTTAATGCTAATAGTTTTAAAATATTTTATAGAAATTAGAATACTGATAAGCAAATCACTTCCGCTTGATTTATAAACATGCCTCCTTTATTCTTGGAACATTAAACTCTTCCATAAACATAAAACAACAACATTTAATATTCATTTTTTACTCTATTCAAATAAACTAACTGAATATCGTTACTTTAATATTAAATTCTTCCGATTTCCACTTGTTCATTTTTTTTTATTGTCAAATTGTAGGGTCTCAAATAAATTTTATGATAAAATTGTTTTATTCTTCCGCAGGTGACTACAGGCTTCAACGATTTACAAAAGGAGGAAGTAAACATAATTTCTGGCGCGTTAGAATTATGTAAGAAGACTGTGTCAGATGTGATGACTCGAATCGATGATGTTTATATGTTGGATTACAGCGCTATATTGGATTTTGAAACTGTTTCAGAAATTTTGAAATCAGGTAAAACGTAAGAAACTCTATAAAAACTAATTCTCACAAATTCTTGTATCATAGAATTTATTTTTTAATAAATTCTTTTATGAGCAGAATTGTAGAGTATTAAGTAGATAATAAACGAGTGCATAGCTATTATCAATTTGGTCCAATTGGTATTACGATTAACCATTAGCACCGATAAAGCTTCCGAGATCTTATCTACTTAATCTGGCCGGATAGATCTGCAACACTCATTGATTTCATTGATGAGCAGAGTATCTTTGATATGTGACTTTCAATGATATTAATGCTATTACTACCTTATCAAAGTTTGCACCTCTTTGTTTTTCAAACGAATTTGTTATTAGGTATTCAAAATTTTACTTGTCTATAAGAAAAACATTGGTTTTAGGGTTTTCTCGCATACCTATATATGATGGGAGCAGGAATAATATTGTTTCGATACTCTACATCAAGGATTTAGCTTTTGTGGACCCCGATGATAACAAACCATTGAAGACTCTGTGTGAATTTTACAGAAACCCTTGCAACTTTGTGTTTGAAGATGTCACTTTAGACGTGATGTTCAAACAATTCAAAGAAGGTTCGTCCCTGTGATCATTTTGTTGGTATTATATAGTTTTCATTAATTATTGACGTACGTTTTAACAATAAATTAATTTTAGGACACAAGGGTCATATGGCGTTTGTGCAAAGAGTTAATAGTGAAGGCGAGGGTGATCCATTCTATGAGGTTATCGGTTTAGTAACTCTGGAAGACGTCATAGAAGAATTGATTCAGGCAGAGATAATGGATGAAACTGATGTTATCAGTGAGTAAAGATTACTTGCATGATACAAAAAAATCGCTTTTAAAAAAATACTAATTTAAAAATTTACTTCTTAGCCGATAATAGAAGCAAAAGAAAGAGAGTCAAATCACGGATGCAGGACTTTACAGTTTTCGCAGAGAAAAATGAAAATCAACGTGCTCATATATCGCCACAAATGATGTTAGCCATGTTTCAATTTTTGTCAAGTAAGTCTTAACAATTATTTTATAAAAAGAGTGTGGCTATTGGACGAAAAAACTGGGAAATAACCACTTAATTATTTTTGAGAATTTAACAATTAACACTTTTTTCAGCGGTTGAAGCCTTCAAGCCTGACACAATATCGGAAGGAGTTTTACGTCGTTTGTTAAAGCACGATGTAGTTTATCACATCAAGGTAAAATCTAGAGAAAAGGCTCTACAAGATCCATCGACTCTTATTTACCAAGTGAACAAACCAGCCGATTATTTTATTCTAATTTTGGAAGGTCGAGTTGAAGTTACAGTGGGTAAAGAAAACTTGACATTCGAAAGTGGACCTTTCACCTACTTTGGAACACAAGCTCTTGCAATCAACGTTACTGCTCGTAAGTTTTCTTTTCTAAAACTATTTACAATAACTATAAATAAACTTTTTCCATATATTTTCCAAACTAATTATACTATCATTCCAAAAGTGGAATCACCAGTCAATACGACCCCTCAAGCAATGGGAAGTATCCACTCCCTCAATTTGACTTCGATAGCACGTCATACCTTCACGCCTGATTATACTGTTCGAGTAGTGACTGAAACTATTTACGTCAAGATTAAGAGGTCACTCTACCTCGCTGCAAAACGAGCCACTCTTTTAGAAAGAAGTCAAAAAGATATTTCGCCAAGTACGGATCAATTCGACGACGAAGTAGAAAAGGTAACTTCTATAAAAAGCGATATTTTTCTTTCATCTTTTTCGGGAGTAAGGCTTAAATTGTTTTGTCTATAGGAAGAGTATCAAATTTATATATTTTTAAATTAATTAAAAAGCACACAATGATATTTTTTCACGCTTTTCAGCTTACTTATGACTATGAATCTGAAGATAAAGAAGATAAGACATAAATTTGTTAAAAGAAAGTACGTTATACACTTTTAGAAGGCGTCCGATAGAGACTGTGACGCCTATTTTTAATTTAATACTTAAAATCTTTGTATCAATGGAATTAGAACTCAACTTTAAATAGAAAAAAAAAAATTCTGTAAATGCTCCTGTTAATGATGCTTAATTTTCATTTTACACATTTCGATTTCAGCTATTACATTCTTTGGATGAGGATGATCGCAGTGTACCAGAATCTCCAACTTTGCCAAAAGATAAGAGTTTCGACGAAGTCAAGGAGCAACAGCAATCACCATTTCATAAGGTGACATCTTTATCTGCGCTTCAGCCTGTGAGCGCTAGCCCAATCACAAATTCCAAATTTGTTTCTCCTCGCAGTGATTATAATGGAACGATAAAAACCTCACCCATCAAGGTCATTAGAAATAGTTACTCATATTTGCATTCCATTCGCTTTTTTAGTCCCCAGTACTAATCCTGTAGATTATTTAAATAAATAATGTGAAAAAATTTAATTTTTAAATCTTCTTCAGGCCACAAGTTTGTCAAGTTCTCCCGACGGACCTCGTGTTGATCTGCAAGCAGAATCAGTGAGACTACTGTCTGGAAAGAAACCATCTGAAGATGGTGAACGAATGACTCTTTTACACAATGAAGACAATTCTTAACACTTGCAGAACGGCCGATGGAAAGGGGCATCGGTTAACCAAGAAACAGTCAGAAAAATGCACAACGAAGGTCAGGAAACTTCAGCGTGACACGCGCTGCGATTTTAGTTCTATCGAATTACTTAAGTTTAAGACAAAACGCAATCATATTTAATTTACTTGCATTCAATCGATATTTATTGATATAAATATCATAATTTACTCATTCAGCGTTAAAGCTGTACCCATTCTTGTAATTTGAGATTATTATACTCAGGGACTGGATGCCAAATTTACAATTCATGTGCACTATGGTGAGAAAAAATGGTCATTCCACTAATCTACATTTTACATTTAGCCTACATGAACAAAAACAGCAAGTACAAGCCGAGGATCATTAGTCGGTAACTCTCACGTAGAATTCAATTTTCATTTTCAATGGCCAATGGTGTTAAAAACAGTCTTACTTCCAGTCGTGCATAGTATATAATAGAACAAGTTCATATAATTTATTTTGCGTCACTTATTTTTATAATTATCTGTTACAAAATCATTGATGTTTCATGAATCAACTTTCATTCCTCATTTGTATATATTATTCTTTCTTGTTCATATCGTATATTTCATGTACATTTTGTTGGTGTGAAATATTTTTTTTTTTTCACATGGAGATTAGTTTTTTTTTATGTATCATCATGGGTACAGCTTTTTAGCTTAGTTAACGAGAGACAGAAAACTTGTTTGTAATAATGTTAAAAATAATATTGCTAATGAATTTAATGAAATTTGAAGGACTTTTAAATGTAATAAAATATAAAATCGCGAAGTAGATTATTTACTGTTTGAAAGACAATGTCATTTATAAACTGGAGGTACAAACCGTATTACAGATTAAAGGCAGATCATAAAATCGGTTAATATTTAAATTTACACAAAGAAGAGTAGATATTTGGTGTCGCGCTTGTTTTGCTATTAAAACTTTTATATAATTCACGAGTGTGAATCGTAATTTTTTTTATTTCTGATTGATCTCAAATGCAAGTTTACATTTTTTTGCAGTGAAATAATGCTGAGTCGATTTTTGGATAGCTTTATTAAATTGCTTAATTGTGTTTAAGGCTCTAGTTGAATTTTCTAGTTAGTGCCTTAACACTGAAAAAGCAAAAGCATAAAAGTATACAAATACTTTGTGTCTTTCAGCTCATCAAGGTTCTTAACTATTTTTAATTTTGTCTAATTTGTCTTAATTATTTTATTTAAATTATGATTACTTGTGTGTTCTTTTCATTTTCTGAAAAGTAGAAAGTAAGAGGAGAGTAGAGAAATTACAGAAAGATAAAAAATTATTTTTTACATGTAAAAGTGTAGAGAGAACGAAAACAGATACGGAAATCATTAATACATATCTTGGAGACGAGTGGTGTGAATCCTTCTGCGTGTATTCACGTGTAGTGTGATATGATCTTTCAATTAAAGATAACGTCACTGAAAGCGTAGAAAAATCGATGATATGCTTAGAATTCACATCGTGATTATGGAAATAAAAGTGGCAAATTATCGATATTTATATTTTCAAATATGGAAAAGGAGTTAGATGTATTTGAAAGTTTGAACAGTATTAGTGCACACAGTTATTTTTTCATTAATTTTTCTTAATAGAATATTAAGCATTCTATATAATAGTGAAGGATTAAAAACTTGACAATTCTGTTCCTTCCTGTAAAAGTTTTATGTAACATAGTTGTGATGATATTGCATTATCGATAATTTGCCATATCTAATCTTCTGTACTTTCGAAAATTAAAAGCAGTTACTGCACTTAAAATTAGCTCTTATAATGGAATTTATTTGGTAATTTAAATTTATTAATTATCCAATACCATGACAATCCTTGTAAATTGTGCCATTTAATTTATTTTTAGTTTTTTGAAATTATATTTTTTTCTAGTGCAGTCACTACTTTTTAAAAGCGATACAGTCGTTTAAGAATTTGTTAAGAAAATGTTTTTTTTTTTTTTTTTTTTTATTAAAGAATATTTTTAAGTGAATTTTATACTCATAGTGAACTTGCTTCTGTTTTTATATCTAGAATATTGAAAACAATGTTTTGAACACATTAAATATTGTTATCGTTTTAAATTTTAATTGTTATTCATATTTATTGATATAACATCAAGAGAGGATAAAAATCTGTTAGAGAATATTATAAGAGCGAAGTTATAAAGAAATAGTGATTAGGTGCAGATTACGAGTCCATAACTCGTTCAAACAGGTGCCCAATAAATAAAAAAAGGAACTACTTATTGTAATTATTATGACTAGTGATTGAGTGTTTGTATTTATTCTTTCATTACAATTTTTTGCTCTTTGTGAATTAGATAGATTTATTCGAGTTGAAATGCAGTATGCATGCGTATTATTTTATATCCTAGGAAAATTAAGTACTAATATGCTTATGCGTGATAGATTGTAAATCTATGTATTTCTGAGAGTGAGCTATTTAAGACTAGCGATGGTTAAAACATTGTGTCTTTCTGTTGACTTTTTTTATGCAACCCGTGTAAATGAAAAGACTCGCGCCAAGTCACATAACGGACTATCTAAACATACTCGAGTTAATATATCATGTGAGTATGAAAAATCGAAAAAGTCTATCAAAGTATAAACGTTGAGGACTTAAATTAGAATTTTTAGAAATTTTTATAAGATTTTAAATTTAAATTAAAATTTTTAATTTGAGTCCTCTAAAGCTTGAAGTCCTGACTTGTTGACTATATTTTTACATGCATGAAATATTGGCTTGGACATATGAATTAGTGTTACGTCTCTACACTTAGGTATTAATCGTAATATGATTTTAGAAAATTGTATACCATAATTTTGTACTCCGATTCATGTATTTACAATGTTTAGGAAGTAGGAACCTTAGCAATAACAAATTCAGGACCTATTCTGTACTTAAGAGGTCGAATGTGCTTTGAAACGAAATCTATGTCAAATTTGCATTCGTGAGAGCAGTGCAATACGCATTTAATAGTGAATGATGTCCAACGAAGGAAACTGTACTTCTGGAAGAAACCCATAAATTTCATGTACTTATGAAATAAAAACGGAATTAATTGATTTAAAACCGTCTTTTTTAGTAGGCTAAGGAAACAACGTATTTGGGCCAATAAAAACGAAAAGAATCTTAAACGAATGATACTGTAAAAGTAATCGTGAAAATGAGCTTCAAAATATAAAATTTGACTTGTTTTTAAAAATAGGGGAGGTCAGAGGATTTAAAGTTGAGAGACGTTTGAAAATGAATAGGTAAGTTATAACTGATGTCTGGACATCGATAGCATTAATATTTTTAACTGTTTGGTGAATTTTCAGATAATTAAGAGATCGACCTGCTTGAAGGTGCATATTACGTAAAAAAGCGAGGCTATAGCGAGAGGCAGATACTTTTTTTTTCCACTGGACCAGCAAATATTCCAAGGAAAATTGAGTATACTCTATCATTTACAACCTTTAAGAAGCATTAAGTAAGTAATAATGAATTTAATTACTCCAGAAAGAATAATTTAAAGATATACAAACAAAAAATGAAACTCGAAACTTTCATTCAAAAGATATCGGTTTATGGTTAAGATAAGTCCATTTTGAGATAAGCACGTGCTCAAAGGGCATTCCTACTATCCTTGTGACCCTTCTACGCGTATTTGATTTTAAGTTACAATCATGAAATTCTGTTCTTGAAAAAATAATATATATCTTCTAACATGTAATTATATTAAAACTTATTTATTAAAAATCAATATAAAGTCATTAACAATATGAGGTAACTGTCATTCTCTGGTCGAACATGTTGAGGAGTTCGGCAAATTAAATTTGATAATAGTGCTTTCACATCGAGCAAAACAAGTTAATGCTTTTTACACAGCCTTTATGATTTAATCTCATGATTTTTGCATTGTTAATTACGAACGTTTATGTTTCCTTTTAAGTGGATGCCTTCTCGTTACATTATTTGTTTTTCCGGGTTCCATTGGTGGTACTAAAACGTCAGCTTCTGTTTCGATTGTTGTGCAATTAATTTGTTCCATTGGAAACATATATTCCAAATCCACATCGTATCTATTAAAAAAGAAATTCAATATTCAGTAAAATACTTTGTTTATCAAACAAGGAAGTGGTTTCAAAGATATAAATCTCCTCCTTTAATGATGCACCAACTCACCTGGGTAATTTTTCTTGCAAGTAGGAAATCACATTGGATCCAAGACTTGCTTCTCGGCTCATAATAAGACTGGATAAGTACCTAGGACTCTTGCTCTTCTCGGCGCAATGCATAAGCAACGCCCACGACTTATAGTCCGAGTCTAACACGTAGGTGTTATAAACCCCTTCGTCTAAATTAAAAATAAATAAAAATTGAATAATAAGGATGATGGTACTGCTTTATAAAATCTTACGGTTAATATCACATCCTTAAGGGCATGTAATACTTAACCATAAGAGAAATCTTTTTTTATCGAAAAACAAAGCAAAAATAACCTTGATTTTTTTTATTTCAGTCAATATATAATTTAAATTAAGAATTCAGAAAAAATTCAAAAGTAGTCAAAAGAACTTTATAGAATTCTGAAATATTTTAAGTGATTTTTAACAAATTCAAAGAGGTTTTAAAAGGAATACGAAAGATTTTAAAAACTGCAAATATCAAGTAAAAATATTTTCAATTGTAAAAAATTGACTGCCTAAAATTTGTTAATTATAAATCTTGCTTACAGGGTACTTCAGCATGTACCCAGTGAGCTGGCATATCCGGTGAAGGAATTTTCCATGTGATGTTCCCAATTAATTGCTCATTAATTGGATCATCAACGAAGCTGTAGGTGAAGTTCATAGTTATTTCGGCATTCTCTGGAGATACTGAAAGCTCTGCTCTCATGCATCTATACGCCAGAGCCTCTTCAGAACTTGCATAATATTGAACAACGTACCATATTCCTAAAAACTGCAATTAAGAAATAAAATGATTAAATACAATAAACAATTTTAAACTAGAACTACATCAATTTGAAGTATGTATTTTGAAGATAAATTTTAAAGTCTAGTACATTCCATTAAAAATTGGATCTATCTTGCTTTTTCATACATTTAATATTCATTAGGTTTAAAATCGAAGATTGTATTTAATGTGAAATCATAATCAGCTCATTATCAAAGAAACGAAGAAGAAAAATTTTAAAGAGTTGATTCAATGTTAATGCGCTATCGTGTGAACTTTAATCCCAACGCTTTATTTTACTGCAGGTCCGGATTAAAAGAGACTTTAAATTCGTTCTCGAATAACATTGTGGGCGTTTAATACCGCGTCCTAATAACCCCGAATCTAAAATATACGTAAAGTGCACTATTTCCGGCGTGTTAAAATTTATGTTGGATAGCCGAATCCAAGTAGTCCAAACACTCACCCAACACTTCACTTCCAGATTTACAGCAGGCGTACGTCCAAAAGTCGTGCTTACTTTGCAATTCTATTTATCTTTCTTGCCAACGCAATATGAATATTTTGAAAAATTACTTATAAAATACATAAATAATTATAAACAAAAAATTGGAAGTAAAATAGAGAAAAAAAAATGATTTAATTTAAGAAAATACACCGTTTCAGTAAAAATATCCTTGATTTTATAGAAAATTTTACCCTGTTTTTATTTTTATTAACTATTTTCAATATGATGACAATTATTTTCACGGAAACGTATCAAAATAGCTGTTAAGATAAATAGAATGAATATGTATTATCTTGAACGCGTGTCCTGAGTATAAATGTGTTGTCAATGAGTTTTGAATTTCATGCGGAAATGATCATTGTTATAACTCTAATAATTTTATAATGAAAATTAGCAGTTTTTAAATAAAGTGAGTCTCTAACTTGTGGAGCTGAGAATAATGCTGTTTCTGCGCTTAGTAAAAGAAGACACGCAAATTTCAATATGAATGTAATAAAAACTGAAAGTGATGAGCCATTATGAGAATGTTTACATAATATAAAAATTTTACAAGGCGTTTTTTTTTACGATTATCTATAGTAGTATTCTGAGATCATGCGTAACAGCTTTCTCATGCATCAAGTATAGTTTTGACAAGTGTTCATTTGGAAACATCGAAAGCTGTCGATCAAAAACAAAGGGGAGCTAAAAACACTTTTCACATCTGGTCCAGAAATATATTTAGTAGCAGAGTGCTACTCATTCGTTATCTGAGACAAATTATTTTTTGATGCAATTTCAAAGAACGATTAATAATGCAAACAATAGAAAAAAGTTTAATAATTAATTTATAAAAATATCTATTTATTATTAATTATTACATTTAATAAAAAGTAAAATACATAGATAACAAGAAGAAATGTGAATCATACTAGATAATTTTCTATTCAACTTGAAGAGCCTTTTAGTGTTTTGATATTCTTCATAGATAATTTTTCCTATAGGTATGAATCAGAAAGGTCATATACATTTAAGAACCATTAAGTTTCAATTTGAAACATATACCTGGCTCTCACAATTTTATTCAAAACAGATGAATCATTTTGGATGTTGTTTTTTTTTTAATATATTATTTTGCAAAGTATAAATATGTTATTTTATAATTAGAAGCATTTCAAACAGAAAAAAGTAAAATAAAAATAATTTGAAGATGTGCCCAATTTAAATTTGCACTCTGCAACTCCCGCATTTTATATTCGCATCTTCTGTATCTCTGGTTCCCCATCCGGTATCACAAGTACTAATATAGAGCCTTTGGTCGTCGAATAAATAAATACAAAAATTTAACGCATTACAAATTTCCACTTAAGAAGCTTCCAATAGTAATTATTTAGTTAAAAAAAAAGAAATTATTATTTGTTGAAATTTTACCTCTGATATATCAAAATTCCTAATAGCCTTAACTGTTGGGCACTTGGTCTTATCCTCAACACTATCCCATCTACTACTTGCATTGCTAATACAAATTGAGATTATTAATAAACTTGCAACAATAAAAAAATTTGTACACTTAATCTCCGAAGTCATAATCGTCGCGTGCTCTCTCTCATGCCGTAGCACGAGCCACTATCGTTTAAGAGGTTCCTGCCTATAGCTGTAAGTCTGAACCCGACTGAAGCAAACTTAAAAAAGAAGAAGCATCACCAACAACTTTGTCTCGAGAGGGGGTGACCACTATCTCATTCCTCCCTTTGCATTCTTCATTCCTCGTGCTCTTTCATTCGTTTCCAATCGTTAACTTATATATTCTATACTATACGCCACACTTATACAAACTGACTCCCCCGCATCCCATGAATACGTAAATTGCTCATTTGGATACAAATAACAATCCGATCAACTTCGGAAAGATAAAGTCCAACAACCCATATCAGCTTTTCTACTATTTCCATTCTTATTTCTGATAATGCATCCTTGTCGGAAGTAATTGGATGAAAGTCTCTATATTAATTTGAATAATTTTTTATTTTCAATATTGAATGATGTTGAAATAATGTATTCAACTTTATTTAATCCTTATCTTTTTCTATTCCTTCTTCAGTCATTAGGAGAAATTCAACAGAATTGAAGACAACTGGAATGGATGTCAAAAGAAGCTAAAATAATTCTAAAGAAATTAAGAAATCTTCAGATTAGGGTGTTTAATTATATACTTTATAAATTGAAAAAAGTTGACAAATTATTCTGTTATTTCCATTTTAAGAGAGACCATGCAACAATTTGAATCACAAAAGCATGTCAGTTGCTCATTATCTACAAGAAGATCATCTATTAATAGAATTCTTTTTTTGAAGCTATAAAGGACCCATATTTCCTTTGAATACTAATTTAAAATTTAGAAAGAAGGTATTGGAATTAAAAATTAAATCCCTAAGTGTTTTCTCTTAATCAGTTTACAATCAACATTGTCATTCTTGAGCATTGCGTGTAGCGAATTAGAATCGGGAATACCATCTCGTGAATAGGACGTGGCGCACATATAAATGTTCCTTTTGTACTTATTCCCATCTAAATAGATTTACGAATCGCTTACTCATCACACCCTTTCTTTGAATGATTATTTTCAGCTTATCTTACTATTTTCACTTTGACGCCAGTTCTGCATTTATTTTCAAACATATTCTTCCAGGCTTGAAAAACTAAAATACATTTAAGTATCTTGACCTTCTAGTACCATATTTTCGACACCGGATGACATTTATCGTTTTATTAGGATACCAGTGATTCATATTTCCCTTGAAGAATAGATGTTGTATGTATATATCTGCAATAGGTGTCCTTAAAATTATTGCAATTACATACTAGATATGAACAAGTCTGAAATTATAATATAAGTTTATTCTTAAACACTTCTGAAACGTCTTAGACTTTAAAATCGAATAAATTTACCATTCAAAAAAATAAAAATTCAGTTACGAGTTAAACTATAATATTTATTTCATTGAAATTTGTTTGTTCTTTACATCACGTTCAGGCTGATAAAAATTGTATTTTTAGTCATTCATAATGTGGAAGACACACGTTATAATCTAATTATTGCTAAATGAACACGAGCAACAGTGAGATTCTGACTACGGCAGATAAATTTACATATCAGACCGTCAAAGCTTTATCTGGCATCCTTTTCCTCTACATGCTAACACTGATTGTTTATAAAATTTGTACGATATAATATAGAAACTTTGAGAATAATTTATTTTCTCTAACTATTTTTTTTTGTACTTATTTCTATAATAATATTTAAATATTTAAGCTACAGTCTATAGAAAATTATAAAAGAAGTCAATTTTAATTACTTATTCTATAAACATCCAAGTTATCATTTTATTAAAAACATTTACCGTTTTATAAAAAAGGCGTATAAAAATATAAATTTTACTGTTACTGAAATGTAATTACTGTAGTTGTAAAGTAAAATCAACTGTATCGATGCCTTCGTCAAAGGATAAAACCCTCTCGAGGATGGGTCATTTCCACGGAGGTTTCGTTTTCGGCTGTTCCATTTTTGCGACTGTCTTCTGAGGGATTGGTATATATTCACTTTCATCGTGAACACTAGTCTGTGAAGAAGTTCGCGTTTGAATAAAAAAAACAAGTAATTTTTTTATAATAATTAATTCTACATATATACATAACGTTCGTCCCGTAACGTACGTTCTGAACGTATATATTAATTGCATTCAATTGTTGGATGAATTGTGCAAATGTAGGTCTAATATCAAAATTCTAATGAATTTTTAGCTGCTGGTCAATCACAAATTACTGTAGGTAGTGTGTATCGAAATAGTTTAAGTCTTCCCGTCCAGATGACGTCTTGATATGAAAAAGATAATATGTTCAACAAAATTAATTGAAAGAACTAAAGAAAATCATAAATAAAAAAACTATTTTAGTCTTAAGGAAAGTAAATTTTGAAAATGTATTGCATCTAGAAATTAGTTTCTGCTGTTTAGAAAGCTCCTTCAGAGAATTTGATCTTAGAAAAATAAAAAAATGTAAGTAAAATAAAATAATATTATCATCAGTTTTTCAAGTAAGAATGAATGTTCCTAGAAACTCACCTCAGAAGTTGGATGCCACGTAATACTGTCTTCGCTTAAAATACTTAATTCTTTCTTTGAATAATGCTTTCTTGGAAAGTCTTTACACCGAGGACTTGTGCCGTTTTCTGCAAACTTTGCTTTTGTAAATTCATCCCTTGATTGTTGCATCTCTAGAATCTAAAAGAACTACTTGTTATTCTATTTCACGGGTAATCAAAACGCAATGTAAAATCTATATATATATGTATATTGTGTGTTGGAAATGAAACGAACCATTTTAATATATTTTCGAAGATCATTCTTCGATTCCTTTTTATTGCCCATAGGCATTTCATCGTTCGAGGTCAAAGTGATTAAACTTTCATTGTGTTCCTCTTGCGACTGAAAACCTTGAAAGTTCCCTGCTCTGAAAGGATGAGAGTTCAGCTTCATTGGCTCTGTGGGCATTGTGCTGAAGTGATTCGTGATTTGTTCACGTTTAATCGGTTGTTTCAGTTCAAAAAAGTTTTCAGTGCTTATCCTTTGATGAGCAGAAACACTGTCGCCATTTCCTCCTAAGGATTAAATTTAGAATATTCGTAATTTTATTTGATGTTTTCCATAATTTATTATAAATGAAATATTGCTGAATGAAATATTTTACCTGATATTATACGCAGAGCTTGTTGCCACTGATTTTGCATAACTGAATGAAGTTGTTCAGCCAGTTGGTTTTTACTCGTTCTTTGCGTATTTAATTGTGTCTCTAACATCGCAGATTTCTGCACTGCTTGAGCCAATTGGATTTCACACAATCGTTTTTCCTCCTTATGCTTCTCTTCTAACAAGTTTATCTCCAACTGATGTCTGTTAATAAATTTTTTGTCAGAATTTAATTATATTAAAAAAGACATTAATAATAAGATTACATACTTGTCAATAACGCTCTTAATTTTCCTAGCAGCACATTCGGCAATTGCTCTTTGTCTGGTTTCAAATTCCGTTTGGAACGTTGATTCTGCTGTATCGAGTTGAGTTTGAAATTCTTGCAATTTCGCCTTTACTACTTCGTCTACTTGTTTCTGATAAACTTCTCGAAGTTCTGCTCTGATGTTATCTTGCTGCTGATTCAGAGATTTGATTTCGTCTTTCGCTAATTTCTGTAAAAAAAAATAGAAGTACAATTAATGACTTAATATTTGAAATGAAGACTTCAGTACTTCCTAGAAGGAAAAATTAACTCACCTCCGATTTTTTGACATCATCAATCATAGCGAGTAGGGAACCGTTCTTTTGTTCAAGAATCGAGTTTCTGTTTTGTTCTTCCCTGACTTTCAGTTGCAAACTTTCTTTTTCTTGACGAAGTACAGTCAATTCTGCTTCGCAAGCATCCAGAGCTTTGTGAATAACAGCCATTTCAGCCCTCACTTCTCCACCTTTTAATCTTTCCCTATTCAATTCCTGTTGAACATTATTCAAGGTTTCTTCAGTGTGTTGAATCTTTTCCACTAGTTTATTGCAGTCGCCTTTCATTTGCTCGTATCTGTTCTCTGCTTGTTGAACCAATAGCTTGTAACTCTCCAATTCATCTGCGTGGCTTTTCAGCAAATCCACCTTCTCTTTGACCAAGGAGTCGCTTTTCTCCTTGTAACCGGACGCCAGGTCTAAACTTTTGGACAGTTCGCCTTCGCATCTTTTGATCTGAGCCAGAAATTCACTGATTTCAGATTGATGCTTTTCGATCAGATTTTTTACGGCAATTTGTAAATTACTATGATCTGATTCGAGAGTCTGCCATCGTTCTTTCAGTTTCGACCAAGAAGATTGAAATTGCGATATTACTGAATTTTTTTCATTGTCAACTCTAATCGCGACTGCAACTTTTTCTTGTTGTTCGAGTAATCGTTTTTGCAATTCTTGAATCAAAAATTCACAATGCTAAAAATAACAAAGGATGTAATTAAATATCAGTAAAATTCGAGGGGTAATAAAACTCAAATTATTGTAGTAAATATTTTTACCTCTCTTCTAAATTTCTCCTCTTCCAATTTTATCCTAAGCATCTCTTCTGAAGATTTATTTGTGTTCGTATCCCAAAAATCGGATAGGGTAAAAAGCCTTTGAGTCTTTCTAAATCAACAAAATAAAAACATTTAGAGAATGATTTTAAATATCAGAAATAATTTAAAGTTATAATTATTATTCTTTTAACAAACCTTTGATTCGATTCCGTATTTGTTGAAACATGATTTGTACTTTTTACTTTTGACACTGAACGAGTATCGTCTTTTTGACTTTGAACACTCTTAAATAACGACTTTCCAAATAAATCGCAACCCTCTGCTGGTGCTTCTGGTACTTTAAATGGATTCATATTAATATTATTCCCTTCATTCTTCTCAGATTGTAGATTACCTAAGCTCAGAAAGTTTTTACATTTTTCTGTTGCTAATTCAGTAAGGTCAGGTTGTTTAAATTGAATCGGTGCACGAGATTTTTCTGAATCATTGACTCGTTTCGATACTGAATCCACATTAAGTGTCGGCAAGGATTGCGCATCCAAGTTTTCTATATCTTTCTTATCAATATTTACTTTAAAATTTTGTAGTCCTACTTCATTTATACGAGACGTCCCTGTCTCTTCTTTATTTTCAATTTGGTTAGACTTTTCTACCTTTTCTTTAGTCTCAACATTTCCTTTCCAATCTGGAATATCATTGTAGGCGTTTTGGTCCCACGCTTTAAATTCTGACAACATTCTCTCTGTTTCAATAAATTGTAAAGTGTCGTCAAATGGTAAAGAGAAATCGGAAAATTTGTCACCGGCATGCTTACTGGGACTATATTGTAAAAGGGAGTCATAAAAAGAGAGTTCTCTTTCCTCTTTATCAAAATCTAGTTTTTTACGAGGTGTTGAATGTCGGTTATTGATTCCTTGCTTTAGATTTTGATCAAATGTCGAATTTTGTGGAATATCATTTTGTGAATCAGTATTGCTGATCCTCTTCGCCAGTTGTAATTCCGTCGCTTCCATTTCTTGCAATAGTTCATCAACTTGCGAGAGATTCATGTCTTCAACTTGCCTCGTCTTGGCATAGGCTTGTCCTAATTTACAAGACGAATTCATACGATTGGGTAAAGATTTACAAGTTCCAAAAGATTTAGATGATTTCTCGTGCAGTTTAGTACACGAAACATTCCCAGTTGCATTGAAATCGTGAGACAACGATGAACAAGTACCCTTTTTAGGGGATCTATTTGCATGCAGGAATCCCTTATTTTGGAAAGCAGAGAGTTTCATAAAAGGTTCTGGGAACGATGTTAAATCACCAAGCGTTTTTCGCGGATGAGAGTTAGAATTTAATGAATGATGAATGTCGTTAGTGCGATTATTTGTCGAAGACAAGTAGGCTTTTGGCGTTGATGGCACCGAAGAACACGGACGAGGTTTCTCAGGACTAGACTATAAAAAAAACCAATGAAAATTACATGATATATCATCGGACATACATTTTCGTATCCGATCGCCACTCAAGAGTTATGGGGGGATATTCCTTTTCAACATTCTTCGTATTATGAAATAAGATATAATATCTTGAATCGCTTCAACCTAACAAATGAGAGTGTTTTCATTTAAAAATTATATTAAATATTGATTAAATGACGTTGTACATTTACTTGTAAGATACACAACAATTCTATTAGGATAAAGAGTAATAAACCTACTTTCTCATTTTGCAATTTTATGGAGATACCCCACATAATTCTACAGCGTCGCGGTGATAAATCACGGAAATTTAATAACAAAAAAAAAAATATTTCCATGTATGAAAATTAACTTTTATGACTGCCAGTTTTACGTCCAATGATATATCATGATAGCTTTCATGAAAATTGTAAATTAGAATGTCGACTCAGTGGGCAATTTAACTATTTATTCTTTTCCTGTTATTTCCATATCGATTATCCAATCATATATAACTAAAGCTTTTTTAGAGAATTTTTCAGGATATTAGAAAATTAAAGAGATTGAACTTTCGAAAGCGTTCAAAATCAATTCGAACGGAAACATGCGTGTTTTCTCCGGCCTGATCGACACCCAAAACATTTACAAACCCTTATTGGAAAAAGTTGGCTGTACTTACGGAAAACTTGGTTTTAGGCAGCGTCTGCCTATATCTTTTGGGACTGGTAAATGAAGTTCGTCTTGGAAGATCTAGTGAATTATTGAATGATGTATCCAAACTGTTGTCTTTAGACTCGATAGCGGAAACCCTAGTTTCGAGAGATTGTAAATGTCCAATTAATTCAGAAACAACTCCAGGTTTCGTTCTTCCAGGACGATCCTCCTCAGATTCAGAAGATGGCACGATAAATAAATCGGGAGGAATTAAGAGCAAAACATCCGTATCATCAGATTCACTCATTATCCACCAGTTTTTCGTCCCATCATAAGTTTATTCGAATTTTAAAGAAAATTTTCACTTAATTAAAAAGAGTACGTTTAAAAAATGTTACGGTTTTTAATAGAATATAATTAATTTAAATGAGAAACCAGTCTCCAGGTGATTTTTTAATTAAATATACTTTATATAAATATTATAGTTGTGTTTTGAGGTTAGATTGAGACGCTATTTGTTAAAAGCGGGATATAAGGAGGTCGTTTTCCTTTTTTGGTATTTACACTGAGGACGGAAATTTTGAATTAATTGCATGTGATGATCTTTGATTATAAAATTTTACACTTAACTATACGCACTAATGATTCAACAACTACTAGAGAACAAGTGTAAACAAACGCCTCGACGCGTGCTCCAAAACTTGGGGTTGCGCGCGTGTTTTGGAGTCCAAAACCTCCAAAACACTGCATAAAAAACATAAAACACGCAACCTAACTGTTTTTTGTGAGCGTCACCGGCGTACGCCCGATACGTTTGATACACACACTCAACAAACAAACAGACAGCAGTCATTAAGGGCATGTGTGGAGATTACCATATGAGCAAATTTAAATAGCCCCGTTTTTTTCTAACAATACTTACTTTTTCAAAAAAAATAATAATAGTGTAAAGACGTCCGAGTTCACGTTCTTTACGTCTATGCACTATTATTATTTTAAAAAAGTGCAAATTGTGAAAAAAAAAACAAGATTACATATCTAATTTGCTTCTTTTTGTAACAGCTACCTGTTTTATCGACATTATAAATATGGTAACCCGTGCGCCTGTAGGTTCAGTTGTTATATGCGTAATACAATATAGTCAATACCACATTTATATTATAAAAAAATATGAGACCGGCTCAAAGAAGACAACAAGGTCTTGAATATGGAATTTATTTATTGGGATTGCAAGCCATAAACTTTGGAGTAGACAAAATTCCTCCAACGACACTTATGGGAATTATTGGACAGGTTATTTTTTTTCTTCATTTCATATATTATGTTTTATTTTTGCGGACAAGGGTTTGACAATTATTTTTTCTTTGCAGGCCCTTCTTTACATGGGCGTTATAGCAGTTCCCTGGAATGCAAACGAAGTGTGTATATCAACCCTGAAAGTGCTCAAATACCGAGACTGGCGATCTTTCATATTCTCGAACTTCGAACATGGATCAGATATGCACCTTTACTACAATATGGTGTCCTTTATACTCAAAGGTCACTACTTGGAACCAATGTACGGTACTATAAATTTCGCACTTCTTCTGGGTCTTCTATCTACAGGATGTAGTGCCATGTATGTCTCCCTGGGATATGTCCTTACTCAAATTACCGCAGACTATTCATATTATACTGCTTGTGCGATTGGTTTTTCTGGAGTATTATTTGCTCTGAAAGTAATAGTTGTTTGCGAGGAACACGACAGATTACATAACGTTGGTGGATTCAGAATCCCGAGTAAATTTGCCGTTTGGGCCGAATTAATTCTTATTCATTTACTTGTTCCGAACACCTCATTTATCGGACATTTTGGAGGAATTCTAGTTGGTTGTTTATACTGTTACACTTTCATTGGAGAATTTATAGACAACAAACTTTATTATTTAACTGGAAAGCCCATAATTCATGAAGAACAATTTTATAGGAGACGCAGCAACTTTTTCAATTCACGTTTTTGAATTAAGAAGTTAGACTATGATTCATAAGAGAATGTTGAACATATGAGATAATCTGAATATCTGTGATAAGCATTTTTAAAAGTTGCACCTTACAGACTTAAGGGCATGCTCTATGAGCTTTGTTATGAAAATCTTTTTTGGTGTTCACCATGCCCAAACAAAATGATATATATTATATTGCTCTAAAAATTTGAAATATAGGAAATAAGAAAATAAATGTCATAACGCAATTATTTGTCTTATTTCCTATATTCCATTTGATAGCGATACATCATTGCGTATGGCTATGGTGGACACAGAAAAAAATTTTCACAACGGAGCGCAGAGCATGCCCTTAAAAGAATATTAGTTTTGGTAAAGTAAGTTTGAAAACCGTACATGGAAATAATATGAAAAATCTTACATATGTATTGTTAAGCTTTGTACAATAGTCTATACAGTATGAAACTCTATAAAAATTTGATTTAACACAATATATTGTTTCAAAAAGTACTTGCATTTAAATCCTGAGCATAAGATCCATATTCTCCAGGTTTCAATTAAGCAAAAAGTAAAGAAACAATATTTTCTGCGATATTACGCTTCTATTTCGTTCGACGATAGCGAAGTGTATTTCACGTCTGCTCTACTTTCAGAAATTGATACAACTTATAAAGAGTCACAATCGGCACGTTCGATGTCAAGTTATCAGCTGCAAATGGATCCGCTAAAATCACAAACAATCGTTTAGATAATCATTTAAATAACTGAAACTTCAGGTTACATTTATAATTTCAAACTTACAAAGGGTTTCTAGATCAATTTGCTGTAGCACATCATAAAATACTAAATAGGCCGTAAGTTTTGCTAATTTTTCAGATCCTGCCTGTATACTTCCATTTATTATGTATTGATGTACCAAAGGTTTCAATTCTGAAAAAAAAGTAAACATGAACTTCTATCAATATGAAACTAAGTACCATTTTTCTACTTGAATTTAGGAATTATACTATTTATATATTTATAATTATGTTTGTAAATAAGGGACATGAACATAAATAAATTATTTGTTTATAAAATATTTTGAAAAAAATTTGTTTTTATAAATGTAAATATTTAGGACCAGATAAACGTACTTTAATGCTTAACATTAATTGCAGAAATTTTCAATTTAATAACTCAATAACTTTAGAAGTAACGTTGCAGAGAAAAAAATGTCAGTAAGGTAGAGATTGGATAAGTAATCTTTACAATAACAGTAATTTTATTTCACCAACATTACGGGTGGAATAATAAATACTTTACTAAAGTTAGTCCATTTACCTCCGTCTGTACGAAATGGAGGTAAATGGCCTAATTTTATCAAACAATATTTATTATTGCGAGCGTAAGGTTGGGGAAACTAAATTTGCTCTTATGATAATTACCACACCTATTTTTGAAAAAAAAGTTCTCTATTTTAGAAAGAAAAAGAGACTAATCCCTGTAACATGTTTTGTGAATAATAATAATTTATTTCATTCTATTTCAATTTATTTTAAATACTGGCAAAAATTTACGCGTCACTGAACAAACAAACTCAAATCTTGAGATAATAGAAACTATATATTGCAACAATATTATATTATCTATAAGAAACTGTTCTTTTTATAAAATTTATTTTCTCCAACATTTCCGTCATATCTCATTTTTATATTAACTTTTATATAAAGTGGATGACCAGATGAGATACAATCCAGCCAAAAGTGTGATCCTGGGGCCAAATTCGGTATATTTTTCGACCACGAGACTTATCTTGATAGCAGCCCTTAAATAGATTTTAAATTCTATTAAAATTAGTTCAATTAATACATACCATCTTCCCACGAATCCATAATCATCGTCGTTTTTTGTTTAATTGCCAAAATACTCTCTAATGTTAAAAGGCGATTAGATGCTTCTGAATGATCATTACAGAGTATTTTAGAAATGATAAGTTTAATCTGCCACACTAAATACGAACTAGGCCTTTTTCCTATTTCTTCTATAGTCTTATACAAATTGACCCAAAGCGGCAGAAAACTGACTTTATCTTTAATAACAGACTCGTAAGCGATTATGGCAAATATTTGTAAAAAGTGCCTCTCCGATTCAGAAATTTTCTGCAAAATATCTTTCATTTCATTCTTGTTGCAGCATTCTATGTTTTGTCCCAATATCAATGGTTCTCCGATTTCCATTCTGTCACTACTAAAACTCGATTGATCTTTTACAGAATCTGTTGTTCTATCCATAGAATCTCCAATTCGCTTGGAAGTTTTACATTGACTTTTGGAAGAGTGAACGTCTTGTAGAATTTCATCCTGGAATCTCTCCCTTGAGGTTCCATTCAGAAAATATTTCACGATATTCAAAATTGTTTTATCGTTCGAAAAGGAGGTGATGTGCTCTGATTGTGCTCCCCATGCGATCACGTTTTCTGTCGTTAAGGCCCGTGCCATGAGACTTCGAAATCCCTGAAAAAAGGTTCATTGATTAGGAATTTTAGTTATGTTGGGTACTATTTTAAATACAGGATTTAAAATATATGATTCAATTTACGTGTGGATCTTCTAAGTATGAAAGACATCCGGCTCTCTGTTTTACGTCCAAAGGTTCACATCTAGAAAGCATATCTTCCAGCTGTTTCCAATTTGAACCCCTTTCGAAAGTAATTTTCCAGTATCTGTCGTCGTTTAATCGCACTTTTTTCAAACTATCAATTTGAGGTAGTAAACATGGAGCTTTCAAGACAATTTCCTGACCCTCTGACATTTTATCCGTTTGGAATGTTAAACTCATAGAGGCGTAGCAATATTGAGAATTATCTATATCTCGGGGAAGAAGCAATCTTGGTTCGGCTGCCAAGACGTATAAATGCCTCAAAGCTTGAAGATGATACCTGTGAATAAAAAAGGGTTAAATTTATAAATTTTTATTTAAAAAGAATCAATGTGAATCTTGGAATAAAGCTATCTTACCTGTTATCGTTGCTGTGAGTAGGGAATTTAGGGAATAGGGATATTATTAAGACTGCAATTGCACTTGGACTATTTGAAAGTGTGTATCTTCCACCTCCAAGGAATAAAAATCCTAAAGCCATATGTGTTGCTAAATGGGAACCGTAGGTAACAACGCTATTCGTTGGACCCACTCGTGTTCTAATATGCCTGCATATCCTCATAATCTATTTAAATAATAAATAATGCAAAATATTAGTTAATTTAGTCACCTTTTAATTTATAATTTTTAAACTTATCCAAATTTTAGACTTGAGTTTACATCCAAATTTCCAGTTCCTGCCATAACAACCGAAGCTGACAGAATCACAACGTTCAAACAAGTTTCAATGGTCGATCTTCCTGCCAATTCTGCGATAGATTTATGCGAAAGGGAAACAAACATTTCTGCAAAACTAATAAGTGTCTTAAACGCATTTTCGTTTGCTGTGCCTGCATATTTCAATCCCAAAGCCATACAAGCACCAGCGATAATATTGCAATAGGCTTGACTAAAAGTAAATAGCAAATGTGAATAAATATTATTAGGAGAGATGAACACGAAATATCTTGAAATCATAACCCAACTTACTTCATAGTTTCTAAATCAACAGACTCAGTAAACTCAGGCGAAGGTTTCATTAATTTGTACTTGGAAACAATCTCAGGAACGTGACTAGAAATCCAGACTTTGGTCGGTTCGATCTCGTTCCAAAGAATTAAAGATCTCGATAAAATCCTGAGCATCAGTAAATCGGGTCTCACAAAGTCTAGTAGGTATTGTGTATCGGGGGCACGCATCCATTCGGCAACGGCCCGATTTCCAGAATTGAAATACATCAGGCCTAAAGCAATAGTAGCTCCAGGACTGGTTACGTCGATATTTATCGAATCACCTTCACGTATTTGATAACTAAAACGAGAGTTCAAATTAATATTTGATTAACTTTTTATACAGTGGGTATTCAACAATCATTTAAATTTCATTTCTAAAATTATTTATCACCTAGGTGACTTGTATTTGTCCTTTTGAGCACCAAGGAAAGGTCTCACGTTTCCTCCAACCATATAATAATGTAGAGTATCCGGAATATTCCCTATATCACAACCGCCTCCGCATTCAAGAACTACTAATCCTAAAGCTAGGCCTGCAGCCAGTGAATAAGATTCTCGGTCGACACAGTTCTTCATTTCTGGACCTGGTGGTCTCCCTGGAAATTCATTTTGCATTAGAACGCTTTATAAAACTGAAATTTGAAATTACATAAAAAACAATTCCTAACCAATTTCCGACAATAGAGCATGAGCAATATGCCTGTGAGCAGTTCCCTGATAAACTAGACCGACGCCCATTAAAGCAGCGACCTGTACATTCTGCTGAACACTTAGTTCAATGCTAGTAGGTGGTAGCAAAGTTTCAACATGAAGAGACAACAGTTTAGTCATGGAAACATCCATTGTTGCCCGGTGGGTTGCAGAAAGTCCCAAAAGAAGACCAACGCTAGTCGCCTCATGGCATTCCACCAAATATTCATACATGCTGAAAGGAGCGAGATTTTTCAAATGTCCATTTAAACCCAAGGCCATCAGAAATCCAGAATGCTCAACACCAAATTCTCCCTGTTGTTGTTTATTATAAACAATCCAGGTTGAATCAATATTTGAAGAATCAGGATGAATCCGAAGACCAGCTGCGACTCCGTTGTGAAAAAGTGGCCAGAGATTCATATTTGAAGGAACTTCAATGTGACCTAGTTCAACTGTTGTACCACGTGGCGGAGCTTTTCCTGAAAACAAAAGTATATGATGGATAAATTTTCAACTATATAGATAGACAAAATAATAGTACTTACAGGAAAATCAAATAATGAAATTTCACCTGTAAGACATAATCTTGGTATTGGAAGCTGTTCAGTAATTATAGGAGTTGCAGTTCTGAGAGTAAACATTCCTCTGGCAATTGGCAATGCCATTGTCCTAGTGCAAAGCGCAAGGAGATGTTTCTCTTGTTCTTCAATGAAGTCGTGGTCACTGACATCCGGTCTTTGCAAAACAGCAATTTTTACAGGTTTTGAAGAATTGAGTAACTTTCTCAACTCCGCTACTCTGTGATCTTTGTTAAATCTCAATTTCAGAATCTAGAAAAAAATTTAAGATGAGTGATTCTAAATCTTTTCAATATGTAAATTTATAAAATAATCTCTTTTTTTAAAGAAGACTTACAGTATCGTCGAAATCCATACCATCATCCTGTTCAGGATCATCATCCTTTAAAGGATAATTTTTTCCACTTTCAAGATGATCACTCTGCTTCAAAGGCATTGAGTGATTTTCCAAAGCAGCTAAATCCTGGCGATCGACCAATTCATAAATGTCAGCTGCCCAATTCGAAAGAGGTTCTTCTCTACACCTGTGCATCACATCCTTTAATATCACAGCAACTGCTGGCGGTAGGGTTTCCAAATCCTTCTTATTCATCCCTACAAAAAAATTGAGTTATAAATTTCAAATAAAAAAAAAAAAAAAAAAAAAAAAAAAAAAGTGTAAAATAAAAAGTGACGGTGACAAGATATAATTGAAAATTACCCATTTCGTGGTAAAGCAGAACAATCCTTTCCGCGAGGGGCTGCTCGACTTTCCCCGGAACATCCTTAATAAAAGCTCCAGGATCTTGAAGATCAACTCGACTTCCAGCAGGGACAATTAATTTAACAAATTTTTCCATATCCAAATTATCAACTCTACCTTCATTCGCAATCAAAGCAAACAACTGCACAATATTCTTTGATTTTGTATTTACTTGGTTGAGAAACGGAAAAGACGAAATGTCCTTGAAATTCAGCAAATTACTCAAGGCCTCAAAAACACTCGCCGGTTTCAGTGACATGTAATTCGGTGGTGTAATCTTTTGCAAATCCACTTTGGAAACTTGCGAAGCACCGTTTTTCTGGCACTCTTTTGGGAAATCAAGGAAATAATGATGCGAGTAGAGATCGAATTTCAAATCGACACTCATCTGATAGAGAAGTTGAGCCAACCAAGGCAAACTTTCTGTCATGAGACAATTTAATTTAAGTTCCTCGTAAAGCAAATGAAGAGAAAAGAGCACGAGAGGAAGATAAGGAAAAAGGGTGGCTTGAGAATTAATTTTTCCGACATTACTTGTGCAATCTATGAAGGAATTTTCTATCTTGGATCTGGTAAACTTCGTCAGACCAAGAACATTCAAAGCGAACGATTGAGTATCTTCGTAAACGGCTGTATCGAGAGTGTGAGCCCAATCTTCCAAAGAACCATTGTCGTTCGTTTTTTGCTTTTTGCTCATAATGCCTGAATTGTTCAATCCTGCAAGGTAATTTGTTTCATTTTCTTGAATGAGGGGTAATTTATCTACCTCGTAACCAAGTAGAGTAAATAGAATTATAAGAAAAAGATGCCATTCTTGTTTTGGAGAGAAATTCTGAGGACCTGGAGCATTTCGAGCTCCGTACCATTTTACAAGTAGCTGCATTGCAAGGTCACGTTGCAAAACGCTCTTCAGAGTTTGTAAACACCTGGTAACTGCAAAAATAATATTTTTAATTATTTATTAAAGGTACATATGGCTGATATTCCAAATAAAGATATATTAGTAAAATTTAGATTATATGATCATGCTTAACAGTTTTACAACATAGCTAAAAAGGTACAATTTGTAACAGTAATATTTTAATTTAATTATAATATTCATCATTATTGACATCAAAGTTATATGAGACAAGTACATACTTAATATGAAAATCATGAAAAATGAAAGGAAAACGTTGCGGATTTTTATTATTATCGATTGTCGTGCTTCGTAATATCTCTTATATTTCTCATTAGAGAATAGAATGAATCAACTGTATAAATGCTGTGTGAAAAGGGATAAAAAAATTTTTCAAAGAATTTTATGATTAATTCTGTATTCCGACTGTGAAATCATTCTTTGTGTTATTTTCAATTGGCGTGACTTAAATTGTCGTGATCAAATTTTAGACATCTCAGAGGCGAAATGTTAGAAAATATTACCAATCTAATAATATTTTGCAAAAAATTATTTAGACGATGATTCTGTGAACGAATGAATTTTTTTTTGGTTATATATGTATAACAAAATAAATGAACGATACAATTTCAATAATTCTAAATATAACATTAAACTAAATTTTTGTTTGAGAACATTTTGATACTATATAGTACTATTATCCTGAATTTTGTTAAAGATTATGTTCACATCTTGTTTACGATGTATTTTTTATTCCGATATTTTGGAGAAAATGTAATATTTTTTATGTAAAATATTAAGTTTTCTCTTTTTTGTACCAGGTCACAAATTCTAATCTTTAATTCTAACTTGCTGTAATTCTAAAATGATTGAAAAAACAGTGGTTTGACTAACTTTTTTTTTAATTTCCTTTTTTAAAAAGTGCACTTTGTATGGAGAATCACCCATATTCTGCAATAATCATATAAAATAATTTACGTACCTAACGGAGAGGTGCTTGATAATGGAAGAGTAATTCGGAAGTATTTTTGATTTCCATATTCCAGAGTCAGTTTATTTCCTAGAGAATCTTTCAAGGCGACGAGATTATCGTCAATAAAAGAGGTTTCTAACAAATTCGGAAGTTGGCCACAAATTCCGACAGGGCTTAATAAATGGAGCCCTTCTTCGAATTTTATTTCATGAGAAGAGGTACAACTCGGCGATAGGAGAGAACTTCTTCTCGGAAAGGGGGAAGCCTGCCTTCGACAGGAATTGGAGATGAATTGATTGAAACCTGTCAGTGATGGTAAAATACTAGGGATGTGTACTTTTCCAACGCAAGTCACTCCGGAGTATAATGTTATTCCATTGGACATATCCATTATTGCTATCATGTTGAGTTTCTGAAAGAAAAATTGTAAATTGTATGTAAATTGTAAAACTAGTTTGGAAATTAAAATATAGGTATACATATAATAATAATTGAAAAATTTAATAAAACATACTAACTTGTAAATGAAGAGCATCTTTAGCGATGATACTGGTCACCATTCCAAAAATTAACTGCTGTTGTTTATTTGCTTTTTCAAGACGCACCAAGAACAGTTGGGATCGGTTTGGAACCAAGTATCCTAAGTAACTTTGTCCGACTAGATCTGAAGTTAAAAATACTTTTGAACCCCGATCCGCAATCAAATCCCTGAAAAAATGAAGATAAATAATCAGTATCATTATACTACTAAACTGTGTTTTAATAAATAATCAAAACGTAATTCAGTAATCCTACTTTGCGACGCCAGTATTTTCAGTCCAAACGTGATCGAGACAAATTTCTGGATAAACTGGTTTGCTCGGAGTTGTTCCTATATCCTGAAATTGCATACTATTATAACTTCCACAAGGACTGTTTTGAGAATGCCCTAAAATATTTCCAAACATCGTTTGATGAAGTCTAGCTTGATGTACAGTTGTTCCCGTTGGAACGCCAGGCAGAGGGGAAAATGCCGAATGTGTGGGAGATTGACAGCGAGATATTGTAGCCATTGGACTTTGAGATCGAGAATGTGGATGAGTTTGTTGCTGCTGAGAAGGCGATTGTCCACTTCCTGATGTTGTGGTGTAGGATGTTGCTCGAGAACCAAAGGGGCTGTTGCTTATTCCCACTCCTATGGCGGCTAGGGGTGGATTCGGCATTCCTGAATTAGTAAAATATATTAATAATAATAATAATAATAATAAAACCACTTATATTCATCAACATTCTATCATTTAATATTCAAGCTTTTAAATCCACAACATATACACCCGCAAGAGCGATGTCTGACTGACTGACTAACTGATAGAGTAACTCAATTCTTCAACCGCTTCATGATGTGACAGAAGGTTGCAGTTTTTTGCAATCGATTCTACGAGAGACGTTATAAGAGGCGAAAAATTTTAAAAATCGCTAATTTCCCACTCCTTTCTCATTCTACCCCCTCCTTAAATCTGTTGATTTAAGGATGAAGATCTCCCATCTCGGTCATCGGAAGGAGATAGTGAAAAAAGTCTTGACACCCTCCACCCATTGGGTTTTTTTTTCTGCAAATGGCAGTCAAATCTAACACGAGCATTGAGATAAGTCATCGACATATAGAAATGGATCGTTAACTCTGTGAAGAAAATGGAAGTAGTCTTTCTAGGTAAAGCTGATTGGTCGAGATCTATCTAGATTATCTGATCCAAGATGGTCGAAATTGATCTCCACAAATAAGCTTTATCTAGAAAGAGTCAGGTTTTCTTCACGTTTTTTTGCTCTACTTCCATTTTCCCCACAGGGTTAGCGGTTCATTTCTATATGTCGATGAGTTAAGCATTGAGAAAAGACGAGTTAGAAAATATATAATAAATAGAACTTACCAAATAGACTTAAAGCTTTGTTGGCAATGCTTTTATTCAAGGAAACATTACTTCCGATATTCTTTGGAGAACTCGTAGAATAATTAAATAAACTCGGAGTCGTGTCGTTGCTTCCACAAACGATTTGGCATTCTTCTGCGGTTGCCTTTCGTATTTTGTAAACAGAGTGTAATCCCGTCTTTGTATCGTAAAGTACAGCTAGAGAAGGCTCAGAATTTGTGAACACGATCTTCTGACTAGGATCGCACATGTAGGATATGCTACCTGAAATGATGAAGAAAACAGTTAAATTTTTCAAAAATAAAATATTTATTTAATGATTATATTTTAAATTAAGGAAAGGTTTACCATGCTTTATGAGCAGCGGGCAAATTTCATCTAAAGGATGCATTAAAGAAAATGCGACTGGTAAATGGCCCTCAGAATGTGAAAGAGCCCTACTGAATTCCAAAGACGTACACCTACATTAAAAAAAGGGCGCGATTTTAGTTGTGAATTTTTATTCGATTATCTCGCGAAAAAAGCTAAACAAGAAATATTAAAAAATCAATTTCTACCTAGAAGACGACATCGAAACTTCAGACTTTTCGAGTAATAAACCAAATTTCGTTGGCCATACAGCAGAAACCTAAAATTAGGAATAAATAGAAATTACAAAGGCATTAATACTAATTTTGATTATACATATAGTTACATCCTTGATTGCTATTGAAATTATCTTAGGAGGAGAGTTAGTATTTTCAATACCTGAAATTGTAAACTTGAAACATAGTCTTCACCAGTTTCAGTGAAAACTTTGAGAGTGTAGGTGTCAAGGAGACAAATACAATCGATTGTTTTTCCTGGTACATCTTCTTCGCTAAAATCTTTACTTTTAGACAACTGTTCGAGAGTATAAGTTCGAAACGAGCACCAAAGTGCATGTTTTATATCGTGTTCACAAGTGTAGGATTTTTGGAGCACTCTTGTAGACTGGTTTCCTTTTGAATGAATCGCTACCTTTCCTGAGCAATAAAGTTCCTCTTCGCCATTCGAACCATTATCACGCACTATCCAAAATTCTTTCTGTTAAAAAAATAATTAAGGGCATGCTCTATACTTCGGTGTGAAGAATTTTTTTCGGTGTTCACCAGGGCCAAACACAATGAAATATAGCTCTCAAATTTTGGAATACAGGAAATAAGACAATAAATTGCGTTATGAAATTTATTTTGAGTAATAATATTGAATAAAATTATTTTATGTCAGTAAATTTAACCGACATAAAAAAATAAATGCCCTTAAGGACATACTCCACGCTACGCTTAGGTATGAAAATTTTTCTCCGTGTTCATTAGGGTGAACGAGAAGAGAGTGTCGATTTCGTACATGATCTCAAATCGGTACGAATTTTAATAGAAAAGATAGAAGAAAAAACCTACTTACAGGTGGTTTTTCGGAGATATTAACTTCGCTAAATTTCTGCAAAAGAACGCTGTCCCCTAGGACAACCTGGCTATTTGTTACAGGTTGACTGATCAAAGATCCAGGGTGTCTTGAGACCGTCTGACGACCGTCTGGTACAAATTCCTTTAAGCAAAAAATATTTTTGTACAAATTACTTAAATACATGACTACTCAATCTATAAAACCGAAGAAAGTATTACCGAAATACACAATTTTCCTTTCTTAGAAAGGAATTAATATTTCTTAAATTTGTCGGTAAAAAGTGAGGTTATAGGTAACATAAACTCACCAGCGGATCAGAGGCGGCAATCATTTTCTCCCTAGTTTCATCCAGATTTGCTGAATTAATTTAATTTTTGGGTTTAAACTGACTTGTTAAATCTTTTCTTTTTTTCAGCTCGATTTCTGATAAACATCAGAAATCAATGGCTAATTCTCCAAGTTTAATAACAAACTGCCTTGGACGTCGCCATTTTCAATGTTTTTATGTATATATATATGTAAAACTAAACTGGAATGCGCATGTGCTTCATTGTAGTGCGAAAATTTAAAAAAATTATTTTAACATTGAACATTTTAAAAGAAATACATATTTATTTTCAATGCACAAATTATTTTTTATTATAACTTTAGTTGGTTCTGTCTATAAGTGTATACTTTAATTAGAGTTTCAAAATTATTACAATCTAAGAATGAGGTAAATAAATGAGAACGTTTGATTTTTCCAAAATTTATTTTTGATAAAAATATAATAATAATGTGAAATGAGGAGAATAAGATAATATTAAATGAGTCAAATTTAGCTTGAAGCCGCCAGTAATGCAATACATATAGATATTTTATGCACAGAATTGAAATACATTGATTCTTACATCAGCAAAATTCTTAAATACAAGCTATCTTATTTGGTACAAAAAACGTAGTTATTACCTACGACTTCTTTCTATGTACCACATTACATTAAAAGCCATGAACCTTTTTCAGGGGTCTCATCCACAACTGAGGATTGAAAGTTGACCAAAAGTACTCTTTATTAAAGAAATAATTATATAAATTATAAATTAGATATACATATATAAATTATAATTCGAATTAATGCTATGAAAATAACGATATAAATTTGAGTATTAATTTTACAAATTTTTCCTAAAGTCGAGTGTCTTTTCATGTAGAAACTTTGTGTCAGATCGAAATCCCGATGTAGAATTCCCCGCAAAACAGCATTTCTACTATGTCTCTCAAATGTGATAAAAAAATCTAATACATTCTCTGATGAGAATGTAAAAATTGAGAACGTGTTTCAGACTTTCGGTGTTGATAAAGGCGTATTCGAGCGAGGCTTCCAGTTTCGCTTATTAAATCTGATTTCAAAACTAATTTCAAAGCGAAGCCACGAGTCTTAAAAGATCACCACGAAAAAAAAAGCTGTAATCTTTAACATGATTTTGGTACGAGTCATTTATCACAATTCAAAAGATAGAGATAGTCACGAAAAAACAGAACCCACAAATGATTCTGCGGAGCATACTCTTTTTTTAGTGGATTGCAAAGAATCCTCTTTATATTACATTTAAATAAAATGTGGTGTATAAAATTGGGTAAATAGGCATTTCACAAATATTGCAATGTTTTTCCTTTCTTTCAGGACACAGTATTCTCTAATACTCATACTATTAAATTAATCTTAAAAGTACGCATATAGAATTAAAAAAAAAAAAGAAAAAAAAGAGTCACTTGCAAAGATATTGGTTCCTCGTGCAGACGAGTACATTCGATTCGATGCTTTGTTAACGTAAGACAAAGATGGAAGGTGTAAAAAATTAGCCGAGCATATTTTTGTTATTTTTAGAAATGCTTCACATCGAATTAATTCCAATAATACTCAGAAAGTCTTGCGATGAATAGCCTTTACACCGTCATCCTCGTATTCTCGTTTACTGACCCACATTTTTTTGAACGTGTCCAAAGATGCCAAAATCGAACCCCCTATCCAGGTGCTGTACAATCGCTCTTGTGGTGCCGATATCTGAAAGTTTAAAAATCGGAGAAAATAGGCAATAAACTTACAAATCTTGATTAATATAAATTAATTTACTCTAAATGATAATTACCCTAATTTTAATGTCTTTCGGCGCCATTTTACGAATTTCTGCGAGTAGTCTGTCTCCGAAGCCCTGAATAAGGAAATAAAAAACCTCGTTATGAAAAATGCTAGTTCATAAAATTATTTAATTATGTTTAGAAAAATAAAATAAAACTTACGCGATGTAGAGTAGATCCACCAGAGAGTACGATATTCTGGAAAAGTACTTTCCTTAAATCTAAATCAGACTTCTGTATAGAATAGTTTAGAACTTCGTGAATTCCTTCACACTCTTCTCCTATAAGGTCCGGTCTGAAAAGAACCTCAGGTGCTCTAAATCTAGCTGGCCCAATCTAAAAAAAAATTCCCGTAAGGTTTTGCATCAGGAGATGAATATACAGATAAACAGTAAAATAAAATTGAATTCATAATATCAAACACACCTCCAAATGACTTCCATCTGGCAAAACATAGTGAAACTTTTCAGTCTCACTAGTTTCATCTTTCTGGGGATTGGTCGAGAGGTAGCAACATCGTTCCTTAATCGTCTTGACGATTTCAAACTCCGCCGATGTTTTAAAATTAATTCCCTCCTTTCGAAGAAGCAACCTGAGAAATCTCGTTACGTCCCGACCTGCTATGTCTACTCGCATTATACTATGAGGCATCGCGAAACCTTCGTAAATTGGTACTGCATGCGTGACACCGTCACCAGAATCCAAAACGACTCCTGTCGTTCTTCCAGTTGCATATCTTTTTTTAAATAATAAAGAGAAAATAATTTTATTTTTATTTTAAAACTGTAATTGTACTTACATATTTTGTAGTAAAACACAGATGGACAGTTCAAACCTGAAGAATTACTCAAAAAGATTCAACATTATATATATAGATGATATAAACTCACAAGCTAAGTACAGCTTGCATAGAGACAAATAAGGCTGGGACGTTGAAAGATTCAAAGAAGATTTCGGCAGCTTTCTCACGGTTTTTTCTGGGATTGAGGGGAGCTTCCGTTAATAAAACTGGATGCTCTTCACTGAAAGTTGCTAACTGATCTTTGCTGTAAACATAAGACCAAATTCTCTCCATGTCGTTCCAGTCGGTGACTATTCCGTGTTCCATTGGATAACGGAGAGACAAAAGGCCACGATGTTCCTCGGCAATGGGACCGACAAATAAATCTCCTTCCAAAGCACCTGCCATTACTCGAACGTGTTTTGGCCTTCCAATGCTGAAATTCAGAAAGATTTTTATAGAAAATAAATTTTTATTGCAATATAAAAATCACAAAAAATGTAATATTGATCATAATAGTGTAAACTAGTGATTACTATTAGATAGAAATTAATATTCACTTACTAATTGGGAAATCTACATTTTGGTATTTGATCACCTGCAAAACCTGCTTTTACAACTCCAGAACCCTGAAAGTTATAAAAAAGAAATTAAATTTCATGACACGTAAATCATAACCTCCATTTTTATTTTTCGTAACATAAACCCCGCAACTATACATATTGATTGGTGGAATATAAAATAATACATTTTCTGATGAGAATGTAAAAATTAATCGTAAATGAACTTTCTTGCACTAATTATAAGTTAAAACTCAACAATAAATATATAAATAAGAAAGGCCTCGTTTTTAATTTCCACCTAAATTATATTAATACAACAATTAAACGCAAATTTGTAGAAAAGAATTCAATAAAACTTGAAATCAAACTTTGAATAATTTATATTTTATGGAAATTATTTTGCTCATCCAAGATCAAATATATAAAAAATATGTTCCTTCGCCTTTTTTTTTTGACTGATTTGACACTTGCAAGTCGCTCAAGGATGAGTAACCGATTCGTAAATATTGCCTTTTCTGTTAATTTTCCAATACTCACGTTGTCGATGACCACTGGCTGATTTACAATTACATCGTACGGCTCCATTATTATTAAAAAATATCAATTTTTATTTAAAATCGTAGGTCGTAAAAATTTATAACCGCACCCCCACAACCACAGACTATACAGTAGGACAACAGTAAAATGTATATCAGATTTTCAACAGTATAGAGATACTATCACTGTGTATAGATTGTAGAAATCTGCTCGTAGAGAGAGCCAGAGCTACCAGAGAGAGCCCAAGAGAGCAGGTATCGTACATATATGTATGTAGAGAGTTTATAGACAGGTGTGAAGTTTACTGCTTTTCCTGTTTTTAACAACCATAGTATGCCGTCGTCCTATGATATGACAGCAGAAAACGCAAAGCAGAAAGCAGAAAATCATAAGAGTGAAAGAGAGAGTGACTCTATTTGTCTCTTTCACTCTTACGATTTAACTGCTTTATGTTTTGCGTTTTCTGATGCCATGGAATAGAACCAAACCAAAGATGGAGGCATCTACATATATATTTATATAATCTATATATCATTTATATAATTTCACGACGAAATCCAAGCTACTTAGCTGCCTGCCAGAGGGGTTCCCAATATTAACCAAATTCCTTTCTTCAAGTTTTACATCAATTGCACATGTGTATTGCACATAAAAATATTTTTTAGCATTTTAAACTACGCGCCAATAACAACGAATCAGATGCCTGAGCTCAACGAATGCGCAGTGGAATATGCCTATATAAATTCTATACAAAGCTTTTTAGAAGCAGGCACTAGCCAATAAGCCAATACATATAGTAAGTTTTGAAAAAAGGTTTTCTACGAATTCAAACGCGTCTAATAAAATTTTGGAAAAGTATTACATATACCTAAATGACCCTTTTTCCTGTAAAAGAGTTATATTTATTATTTAGCAGAAAGTTTCGACTGATAAATATGATTTTGATTTCTTATTGGAATATAGTATAATTGTGTGATATGTGATGAAGAAGTTGGGATGAGTACATTTTTGTAATTGATTTATACATTGGGAGATTATTAGATCTTATAAAATTCAAGAAACCATAAACTAGCAAATATGTACAATTGTACAATTAATACAGCTTCTCACTCCTTTTGAAATGCTTCTTTAACTTTAACTTTTTAATTTATTCAAGTAACTCCTGTGCGGTTATCATATCAAGAAATATATTTTTAGTCATTTTTAATAAATTGTCAGGATCCGTTTGAAAGTATGATCCAAAAAATTGTTTGTACGATGCGGTGTTTTAATTTATGTATAAAATATTAGAAAATTACATTACCTAAAAATAAATTACTTTATTTATTATAACCGATAAAGACAATATTACAGTTATATCATATAAAGAGCTTCGAAACTATATATGAAATGCATTTTATTTACAGAATGTTAAAAGACTAAATGCCGTCATTTATACATATTTTAATGTATCACAGCCATGACGACAAAGGATTTTCGACCAAAACTTTCATAGACTATCGCCGAACAGTAAGAGATATAATATAAATTCACTAAAATATAACATTTTGTGAAATTATTATCCTACATTTTTTTTCAATTAATATATGTCTATTAGCATACATATATATATATATATATATATGTATACTCTACTCGAAATATTGAACAAATTTCAAAGTACATATTAGCAAATAAGTTTAAAAAGCATTTTGTCTCATTGGTATAAATATCTAGCCTGACAGTCTATATAAAGTTCATTATACAAAGTATAAAAACATAAAAACCTGTTCCTGCTTCTATACCACGAAGACGATACAAAATTATTGTTTGAAAAAGTACGTCAAATCATTTTTTCATTTTGTGATTTTTTCTCGCTGAAAAGTAAAAAGAAGTATTTGTGCTACATATTGGATTGTCTATTACCTTTTCAGGTACAGATAAATTAATTTTCTGACTCAAACAAGTTATAATATTTCAAGACAAGAAAAAATATTTTATTACACCGAATGGGCTTTTCATCTATGTATTTGCTTTCTTACTTTGATAGGTACTTATTGAATTATTTTAATATTAAAAAAATTGAATATCTAAAACTTGACAAACTACTATGTAATGATATGATGAATTATCTATGTACTTTAATTGTCTCACCTTGCCATCGCCTGTATACAATACCACAAACTTTGGTGATGTTTGAGTCAGAAAAACCTGCATTCCCACATTTAGAAGGAAAATTTATACATCATTCAATAAATATTTAATAAATAAACTAATAAATTTCACCCATCAGTAAAACCGTCAAGGAAGTCCATCCAGTGAAAGGATGACATCCCTTTCCATGACCATGAGTGTCCTCATAATTTTCCCAGCTAAATCCAGTCTTCTTGTACTGCGAAATTATATTCTTGATTAAATTCTGCCTCAGCCTAATGTAAATGTCCTTTGCCTTCGCCTGGTGTGCTCCCTCGATTTTTGAATAATAATGTAAGGCTCTCGCAGTTAAATAATTAATATTAATCCAAATATTACCCCTCCAATAAGGCGGATCATGTTCCGTGTTATGTTTTGCATACAAAGGGGAATTCTTTGCGAGAGATCTTAGTCCATATTTAGTCCAAATTAAATCTGGATTAACTATATCGTCCAAAATTTTCTCCAATTGCGGAGAATCCGGATGGATAATTTGGAGAATGAAAGGAAAGAGCGAAACATATCCAAAAGTAGAATCCACGAATCTCAGGATAGGATCTTCCAAAACGACTCGAACCATATCCGCTGATTGCTGAGACCTAGGTGAAGGAGTAGGTCTTTTGAGAATTATTCTATCTGAATGCAAACCGTAATCCGAAAAAGTTTGGGTCCTCGGCGACCAGTGAAGTTGGTTCAACAAATCGTTATCAGTTAGATAATTATATGTATTAGAGTACTTGAAACTAGGCTTCTTCAAAATCTCAGCAATCTGGGACATGACACCAGCAGCTAAAGCAATCCAACATCTTAAATCAACATGTCGTTCATCCAAATTTGGGTGCGAGGCTCTTGGGTAATCATCCAATCCAGAAGTTAGAGTTTTGGGATTCAATTCCCTATTCGTCGTACTGTCTCTCCCACGCCAACGATAAGTTCCTGGCATGTCACCAATTTGCGTCGTATTAAACCAATTAAACCAAGCCTGAAGTCTAGGATATAGCTTCTCTAAAAGATGATAGTGATTCCTCAGCAACTCGTCATGATTGTGGTCTAAAATGAATTTCAGGGTAAGAAAAAATGTCGGCGGATTCGCATTCGTGTTGACCTGGGTCACAAATTCTTCCGGAACTTTTGCGAGAGCTTCTTGTCCCAGGATCATTTCCCTGGGGATCCATCCTTCAACATTCATAAGGTCAAACCAGTGAGATATGATGTCCATTTCTATGTCTAAATTCCAAGCCGATATTAGCAATCCGTGAAAACCTTCATCCCAAAGGAAACCCCTTGGAAAAAAACTTCTGCTAGGTACTGCTGTATAAAGAGAAGCTTTCCAATAAGGAACAGGTTCCTTCGTGTAGGAACTTTGTACCTGTGCAGAGCCGTAGAAGTATCCTATGGAACCAATCATGTTCGAAAAAGCCATTTTTGCAAAGTCGACTTGATCAGGTTTATAACCCTTAGAGATGAGTTTAAAAATTTTTTCGAACTTCTCGTTAAAGAGTTTTCGTTTTTCTATGAGAGCTTTTTCATATCGTTCGCCTGTAAGTTTTTCACTTCGGTCGATGAAGCTACCGGATTCAAAGCTGATTTCAAGTTCAAAAGGTATTTTTGCTGTTACTTGGGTTGCTATGAAATTTGGTTCTAGCTTATTTCCGTCGTGGGCGGATAATAATTGCTCTCCACCTAAGACAATGTGCTTCTTAGTGGAACCTTTGTAAGAGGCGATTCTAAGATTTTGAAGAAGTGTTTCTTTCAAGAGGTGCAAACCTGGGGAAACGGTTGCCAGGAAGGAATGTTCTTCTATGTGACCCAGAGTTGGATTAATGTTTATTGTAAAAAATCCGAGACCCTCTGTATTGCCTTCCATTCCGGTTAGGCGGTTTTTTTCACCTAGTACTGCTCTGATTTTTCCGTTTGTTTTTTCTTCGATTGCTGAATAGAAGACAAGGGAAATTTGCTCACCATCTCGTTCTCCTTTTTCGGACCTGACGCCGATTCTGGCTGTCCAGTCTCCTCCGTGTCTACCTCCTGGCTTTTTCACAAATGTGGTGTTTAGAATTGCTCCAGCGTCGACTATTTCTTGAACACCGAAAGTTTCTCCATCATGTTCTAGCCAGGCGTATCTGTTGGATTGAAAATATTCAGTGAACTGAAGTTTACATTTCAATTATGTATATTAATTCTAATGGTTCAGCATCATACTTATCTAATTTGTCTCCCTGTTCACACCAGTGTCTGAGTCCCTCCCCTCCTTGACGCAAAAAATGGGGAAAATACCACATCAATCCCGTTACCAAGGAATAAGGATCTCTTGTTTTCATTCCAAAATAAATTCCAGATCTGTACGAACCCCAATATCGTTCAGAGTTATTTAATTTAGCTACGTTAACCATCTGCAATCAGAAATAAATAAGATCTTATATAATTTAAATAATAGATTGGATGATACGTACATATATAGTACATATGGATTTTTATCCAAAATAATATCTCACTTTTTCTACATCATAAGGCGTGTTGACACGGGTTTCCAAATAACCTTTATAACTAAATACAACAGCCACACAAATGCAAATAATTGTTAAAATCGTATTTAAGACAGACATCTTAAAACCTGTCGTCGGTTCATTAGAGTCACTGCTGCTGGGACTTGACGTCCTCGGCTTTAATTTCTGCGACCTCTCATTCCCTTTCAACTTGGCCATTTTTATATAATTCATGTAAGACTATAAATTTTCAATCTGAAAAGAATAATGAAAATATTAAGGATGCATGAGAAATACTATTCTCTTTTTTTTCTATTACATATTATGTATTGAAAACTTCTCTATACATAGATTTCTTACATAGTATATATAGTATTGTAATTTATTTTTCTCCTAGTAGATTAATCTTATTATAAAAAAATTTGACTTAAATTTGATGTTTGTTATAGTGGGAACAACGAACGGGGGGATTCGCAGCTGCTGATCAATTTTTAGGTTATATTCAGATAAAGGAATTGATGTATTCAATTATATTGCAGATTCAGAAATTAATTGTTTAAAAGTTATTTATGGAATTCATAAGTACTTACCATACAGATTTTTATGAATTGATTTGGTGAACATAATAAATTTTCTTATATATATATATATATATATATATATATATCTCCTATTATAAAAAGATCATTAGTAATGTAACGCTTTTTCCTTTATTGGTCAAATGAAAGTGATGACGCGGCGTATATAATGAATATGGCGTGCGACGCGGGAAATCTTAAATCTTAAATAAATAGTGTAGCAAATGTGCGCGCGGAGCGCGCGTTTAATCTCGTATATATAACGTTGACAGCAGTTGCTGAGATGCAAAAACCCCCTTCTATATGTGTATAATATGTATATATGGAAAGGTAAAGTCACACCACATCACGTATTAGCAGAGTAGCACATGAACATATAATTGTAGAAACACATGCATACATATACTTTTGTATTTCATTTTTTATTGATTCATAAAGAAGAAGAGGGAATTATAAAGAATTAACATAAGATATCACGCATATAATAAAAGGTATAATAAAAATGGACATTTTTGACAAAACCGGACAGAAGAATATATATATATATATATATTGTATATGTATTCAATAAAATTTTTCTACTACGGCTATTGATCTAAAAATGTGTCCCGTATTCGACTGATAAATAAGTGAAAAGTGATTTTTTTTTTCATTTTTCCATTTTACATAGAAATTCTAAAATATTTTTACAAATAATTTCAATCAGAATTAGTTTTGTTTATTATTCGCATATTATCTATAGTAGAGGTACATTATAAATTACTGTAATTTTTGAAAATTTTCTTATTTGACCATAATATTTTACACTTATTATTATTTTATTTATTATTATTTTCCGGATTTATTTTCCTTATTTGCCCCATGCGATTTCTCTTTGCAACGATTTTCTTATTTTACCAGCATAATGGTAATTTCTTTTACCAAATATAATTTCTTAACTTCTTACATAATTTGTTTTACCAATTAACGGTGTTGGAGCATTTTCAAACCACTAAAAATTAATGTAGACTTTACTCAAATCCGCCATTGTGTCCACATCTTACCAATACGCGGTGTTTGAGATCGCAAAAATGATGTGTTTGAAGTGTCGTTTTTTTATCGACAATCTTTTGGTTGTACGACAGAGGCTATCTGCTTATTTTCTGCAAAAAGAAATTTGTTTGGCTAAAAAGTGAATTTTTACAAGTGTTGGGACGCGGGTTGAGGGGTGCGGGTAAACAGTACTTACATTTTGCCAAGTCCCTGTCCGAGCAAAAAAGGCACAAAACTTCACTCCAAGGGTGCTTCACTTACTCAGAAAAATTTTCCGAATCTCGCTATGCACTTCAAAGCCCGAGCACTTACGAAAATCGTGTAAAAAAAAGAAGTTTTTAGAAATCGCGTACTACACATG